>JZKD02S0085669.1:766934-794870 GCA_000966675.3 Picea glauca | reverse complement strand
TTTCCTTTTCTTTTATTCTTTCTTCTGCTTTTCGCATGCCATCTTTATCCTTGATTTTCTGAACTGGCTCTTTACTTGCCTCCTCTACGCATGCCACCTCATGTAACGCTGTGTTTCAGCATCTGTGATCCTGCATTTGTGTTTCAGCATCTACGTCTCAGCATCTGTGATTCAACACTTGTGTTTCAGCAACTGTGATTCAGCATTCGTGTTTTAGCATCTACGTTTCAGCATCTGTGATTCATCACTTGTGTTTCAGCATCTGTGATTCAGCATTCGTGTTTCAGCATCTACGTCTCAGCATCTGTGATTCAGCACTTGTGTTTCAGCATCTGTGATTCAGCATTTGTGTTTCAGCATCGTTAGCTTCTATGTTCCAGTATCTCTTGTGCGTGTTGTCAATCTTTACTGCTTCATAACCGATTGCCATCAATGACAATCCTTGACCGTCTTCGTCATTTCCTGAGTTGCAGTATTTGTGTCTGTGTTTCAGCAACTGTGTGCCAGCATCTGCGATTGTGTTTCAGCTTCTATGTTCTACCACTTGTGCGTGCTCTATAACCAACCAATTGTTATCAATGACAACCTTAACCTTCTGCGTTAGCTTCTATGTTCCAGCTCTGTTTCAGCACTGTGTTTCAGCGTTTGTGTTTGTATTTGTGTTGCAGCAGTTCGTATTTGTGTTGCAGCATGTTTCAGCATCTGTTCTTCATAAACCATCGATTGCCATCAATGACAACCTTGATCATCTGCGTCATCTTTGTTGTAGCCATATTTCCAACACACTCACCTTCACTACCACATACTTTCTACCTCGGATTCTCCAAATAGATCAAGTGTGTCAGGATAGAAGATAATCAATAAAATTATGTTTTTGAGAGTGAGAGGCTTCTTGAAGTTTATTTACATTTTTCCAAGTGACTCATTTTCTTAACTT
This sequence comes from Picea glauca, assembly GCA_000966675.3. Lineage (NCBI taxonomy): Eukaryota > Viridiplantae > Streptophyta > Pinopsida > Pinales > Pinaceae > Picea > Picea glauca. The sequence continues at coordinate 793,933 of JZKD02S0085669.1, read as the reverse complement.
AAGGGTCAAATTGTACTTCCTTGTTATAACCACTTTACCCTTTAATTAATGACTTGTAGCATCTTGTTATAAATGTTTAGGGGATTCTTAACCATTCTTTGGGGATTCCAACTTCATCACCTCATAACTCCTCAATCCTGAGGAACTACATAACGCTCCACCTACCATTGGAAATTTCATGACAAGGACTATCCATCTATGAGTTTGTTACCTACATTTACATTTTCATTCATGTTCTTATTCATCAAACAAGTTTGGGCTTCATGACCATACCTATGGGGATTCTTGTAGACTTATTCAAATGCACCCATCACATCTATTTACATCAATGAAAACCACTTATGTATGTTCACGTCAATGACAACCAGTTGTCCAACAACATCAATGACAATCAACTATCCAACAATCCCCCCCTTTGGCCTTTGTGGCAAAACTCATACTCCACCTATGACCAATGTTCCTGATATTTATCTCCTCGTGTTTCTCTCCCCCATCGACATCAATGGAAAAGGGTATCTCCCTTTGGTGTTGCTCCCCCTATATTCATGCTTCTAATATTTCTCGTATGATCTTTCACTTTCTCCCTCATTGACATATTTGGAAAAAGGGTAACTTCCCTTGTCGATATGTCTCCCCTTGTCTTCATGCTTGTGATATTTTTTTCTCGATATCTTTATTTGAAGACTTATCTTCCCTTGACTTATATGAAAGACTTCATGTATATCAATATGGGACTTCCTACATACTCTTCATTCCCTCTCTTCTAGGTAGGATTGTGGATTAGTGCTTCCTCTTGTAATTCACATACATATATAAAAAACATTCAAAGTTACTTGAATTGAAGTCTGCATGGCTTGTCAAGTTCACATTAATGAAAATACTTTCCTCTAACAACATAGATTCTACTAATTATTTATCTTCCTTATTGTGTTGTTCCTTTCACTTCTTACCTTCATGATTCCACTTATGCATCGATTCCACTTATTCCAATTGTTAATATGATTTCATCCAATGTCATATATATGTTTATACCTATTAAAGATTTCATGAAACCAACTCTGTACATATGTCATAAATTTTCCATGACTCTGTTGCACAAAATTTTTGACTGACATGTCACTTTACCATTCTAAATACTTCTTCGAATATTTTGCAGTTGATCACTACACATTCTTTCTTTTAAAGGTGTTTTTTCAATATGAAAATCATACTCTACATGTATGCACCAATATGTATTTAGTATGTCCCTATATGAACACATCCATGGAATCCTATATAAAATCATGAATATCTTCCTCAAAAGTGTGCCACTAATATTCTTCGTAACTATCATCTGATACATGCCCAAGAGTGTGTTTTGAAAGCTACTCCTCAAACAATCAAATTTTCACAGGACATTCCCCACTACTGTCATCATCCCATTATGAAATTTCCTTTCCAAAATATGCAAACACATCAAACCACTTGAAAGATATTTTGTTGATTTATAGAGTTGTTTCTTAGACTCCCCTTCTTTAATATTTAAATTTTTGTGAGTTTCAAATATGGATGGCTCAAAAAGGAGGATAAATCCACCCTAATGTGGAGTAATATTCCTCTTCATAATATTCCTGAATTTTGACATCTTCCTCTTTGTCATCTTCCTAAATTATGACATTTTCTTCTTTTCCTGTATATTCATCATGATATTGCACTACTGCAAATCCTGAGAGTATGATCTTTGGGAGTTGTTCATTCACTTTCTCTTCCTTTATATGTTATTGATTCACTTGTTATTTATTTCTTTTCCAAACCTTCTTTCACCTGATATCATTTTTTTCTTTCATGGAAGTATCCATCATGCTTCTACAATCACGAGATATATGTCCATAGTTTTGGAACTTGTAATATTCAATATTGTGTGGGGCCACATAAACATTTACTTCTTGACAATTTCTTCCATAAGCTTTTCAATTTACAGCTTTATGTCTAAAGTTATTACAAATAAAATAATGACCATAAAATAAACATTGGTACCTGGTATTGAATAATTTTATTTTTTATGTTGTTCTTCTGAATTCATGCCTCGATTGATCACGATATTGTCTTTTATTGTTTTCTTCAAAATGATTGAAGTTTCTTTATTACTTGAAAGTGGATGGTCTTGTTTGATATGTGTCTCTTCTATAATATTGTTTTTTATTTTTCTTCATTTCTAGAATGTTCTTCTTTAAGGGATAGCATTTTTCCTTATTAATAGGGCCTCTGGTGACTTCTACATAAACCTTATCCTTCTATGAATTCTTCCTTTCTAGCAACTAGTAACACTTCCCTTCAACTTTATTTTCGGATGATGTGGAACTTTCTCTCTTCAATGTTCTTGTTGATCTTGACAACTTTAATTTTTAATGTGACAACGTTTTCTTCAAGATTCTCACAATCTTCTTCTTTCTTTATCATCTATATCTTCATGAATTTTCCTTTCTCTTTTCTTCTTGAAGTTGGGTCTTCAAGGAGAAATTTTCTTCTTCAAGTCATCTTAGATATTTCCTTGAGATGGCTAGTTAAAAATATTTCTCTCTTCTCCTCTTCATTTCTTTATGGTAGTATTTTGTCTTCCAAAAATTTATTTTCTTCAAACTGACTTTTCCATATTTCTTTAATCCTTCTAGCTTCTTCTACTTGGACTTTTAGGTTTGTAATCCTTTGCTGGACTTATTCAGAGTTGGGATTTTGAGACCCCTTCTTTAGCTTGATCAATTCTTCTTTGAGTGACTTTTTCTTTCTTCATTCTTTCATCGGATCATCTAAAGTTTTGACTGATTCTTCTTAATGATTTACTACACCTTCCTAAAAATAATATTCTTTAGAATAAGTCTAACATGAACAACATATCTCATCTCGTTATTCTTCATCATCTTCCTTATTCTGATTAGCATGCTCTAGTTGTAGGATAGAATAGGATTCCTTAAAGTATAGATTATGTAGCTTATGAAAATTTTAATTGGCTGATGAGAAATATCCCACTTTGATTTTGACTGAATCACATAATCCTTCCCGGATGAAATCCATTTCCATTATTTTGTTCCTTTTTAATTCCTTATTGGCTATAGTCTTCAACTTGTTTGCAGTGGTGTTGTTGGGTATGTGTTATATTGTTTGTAGAATTGTTTTTCCTCGCGAAACATGTCACATTTATTGCCTCATTTTTTGTGTCACCTCAATTTTCGTGTCCATTGTTGATCATTTTTTTGGCACATGGTTTTTTTTTATGGTTTTCTATTTTTCGTTAAGGAATTAGGGTTGTTGAGTAATATAGGTCATTGGTTTAGGGTTTTGGATGCCATTGGATCCTATACGTATATTGTATTGTAAACAATGTATCACAATGAATGAATATAAAATATGTTGGTTTTCCCGGTTTGGGTTTCCAGGGGAAAAATATTTATGTAATGTGTGTATTTTCCATTCTATCTTTTATGTTATTTTATTGAAATTATGTTTGTAGTAAAATATTGTACAAGGTTAAAATCAACATTTGGTATCAATGATTTTTTGGCTTCAGGGGGATGCCTTTGTGGTCAAGGGTTTGGCTCGGAACTTTAATAAGCCTTGTAACAATGGGAGACATGTGGTATTTATTTTTTAGGTGAAAAGAAATTGCTAGTAGTTCAAAAATGGAGATCGAGAAGTGTAATGGGAGATTTTTTGAGTTGTGGGAGCTCAAGATGGAAGATCTTTTGGTGGATAGAGATCAGTGGATCGTGGTGGATCCAAATACTGCACCTACATGAACTTCAAAAGACGAATGGAAAAATTTGGATCGAAAGGCAAAGAGAACAATTCGACTGTGTCTCTCAGATTCGATATTACTAAATGTGTCAGAGGAAGCTACAACCAAGTATTTATGGGATAAGTTGGGGAAGTTGTATCAGTCAAAGTCCCTAGTAAAAAAACTATTCATGAGAAAGAAATTGTATAAATTGATGATGAGAGATGAAGAATTAGTGGAAGAGCATTTGAACACCTTCAATACTATGGTAAGTCAGTTAGTATCTATTGAGATTAAAATTTCAGATGAAGATAAGTGTATCAATTTACCATCCTCTTAACCAGATGTGTGGGATAGTCTAGTTGTGGCCCTAGATAGTAATACAACTTCCTTGAAGTTTTATGAAGTGGTCTCATCCTTGTTTGCAGAGGAGATGAGATGAAATATCATTGAAGGATAGTGCACTTATGCATTATTTGTACGAGGACAATCCCAAGAAAGAAATAGATCTAAGTCCTCAAGTGAGAGATCTAAGTCTAAGGGAATATATAAGTCTCTCAAAACATTTGTAAATATATGTTGGATATGTGGAAAATAAGTCCATTCAAAGAAGCATTGTAGATCCAAAGTTGACAAAAATAAGAGATCTGATGAATCTCCTTCTACATAAAAAAAGACCTCCAAGGAATAAGAAGGGGATCTGTACTTTTCTTCTTCAAGTACACATGTATATCATGAGGCGTGGTTGGTTCACTCATGTGCATCCTTTCATATGAATCCCCACAGGGAGTGGTTCTGTGAATATGAAAGGTATGATGGAGGTAATGTTTTACTAGGTGATGAATCGACAACCAGAAACATAGGTCTAGATAAATTCAAGTTGAGGCTCATATATGGAAGGATTAGAACACTAACTGGTTTTCTGCACATCCTAGTTTTCAATAGAAATTTTATTTATGTAAGAAAAATGGACAATGCAGGGGTAAAAACAATATTTGAAAAGGAAACTTGCAGGATGGTTTGAGGAGAAATGGTGCTACTGAAGGGAGATTGGTTTGAAACTCTGTATAATCTGGAAGGAAGAAATATTAGTGAAGGGTGTAATATTTCCATTCTTCTTTATACTAGATTTGAATAAGAAATAACTCCTACAGTCTCTGCAGGAAAGGTTGTGTTGTGGCATCAAGGATTGGTGCATATCATAGAGAAGGGTCTTTGACTACTATAAAGTAAAGGTGTGGTTGAAGGTATGTCTAATTTCTCTCTAGATTTTGATTTTTGTGAACATTGTGTATATGGGAAGTAGAATTGGGTAAGATTCCCCTCTGGTGTAACAAGGGTAGAATGAATTTTATAGCTAGTTCACAGTGATGTGTTTGGACCTATTTCGGTTCAGTAATTAGAAAAATTTATGTATTATGTCTCATATACACTTGGATATGTTTCCTCAGGAATAAATATGAATTTTTTTAACACGTTTAAAGATTTTAAGGTTGTTGAGAATCAAACAAAGAAACGAATTAAGGTTCTCAGGATGGATAATGGCGAAGAGTTCCACGAGAATGAATTTATAGAATTCAGTAAGAAGTGTCATATAGGGAGGTAGAATACTACTCCATATACACCTAAGAATAATGGAGTTGTAGAAAGGATGAACATGACGCTTATGGAAAAAACAATGTGCATGCTTAATGGTGCTAGGTTAGGGAAAGAGTTTTGTGTAGAGAAACTAGGTATTGCATGCTACTTGGTCAATATATCACCCTCATCAACATTGGATGAAAAAACTCTACAACAGGTATGGAATGGTAAGAAACATTATCTCACACATCTTGAGGTATTTGGATGTGAGTCCTATGTTCATATTCCAAAGGAAAACAAGAGTAAGATAGATAAGAAGGTTGGAAAGTGTATCTTTATTGGGTATAAATATGGTCTAAAAGGTTATAATATTTGGAACCTAGAAAGTAAGAAGGTTTTGTATAGATGAGATGTGGTATTTAGAGAAATGAAGGATGTTTTTAGACATGTAGTCCTACCAAGGAAGAACTAGATGAAATAGAGTTTGATTTAAAGGATAATGAATCTGACTCTACAAAAGAACAAGAACCAAAAGAAGAAGATCCTCATACTCCAGTATTGAGGAGATTGGTTTGAGAAAGAAATCTACTGGAAAGGTATACTCCATATGCCTTCCATTCAAATTTTTATTTTTCTATTAATGATGATGATTTAGAATTGTCAGGGAGGAAGTGGATTCAGAGGATGAAAAACTATGGAAAAGGCCATGGATGAATAAATGGTAGCCTTGGATAAGAATGAGGCATGGGATCTAGTGGATTTGCGACTGGAAGAAATCCCATTGGAAGAAAATGGTTATTTAAAAATAATTTGAATGCAGAAGGGAAAGTGGAGAAATACAAATCTCGGTTAGTAGCAAAGGGTTATTCCCGGGTTGATGGAATTGATTTTGGTGAGATGTTTTATCTGGTTTTCAAGTTAACTTATATAGTATTTATGTTATATGTTGTTGTTGCATTTGAATTTGAATTAGAATATATGGATGTGAAGACAACATTCCTACATGGGGATCTCGAAGAAGAAATCTATATGAAGCATCCAGAAGGATTTTCTTTGAAGGGAAAGAAGGAGCTTGTATGCAAGTTAGAAATTTTTCTGTATGGTTTAAAACAATCACCAAGGATGTGGTATCAAAAATTTGATACTTGTATGTTAGGAATTGGCTTCACAAGAAGAAAAGAGGATCACTGTGTGTATTTTAAATTAATTGGTGATCATTTTATTTATTTGGTCTTCTATGTGGATGGCATGTTGTTGATAGAAAACAACAAGGAGATTATCCAGAATGTAAAAACTCACTTGTCCTCTAAATTTGACATGAAGTATATTCGTTGTACAAACTTCATTTTGGGCATGGGAATGAAAAGAGATCGGAAAAAGAGGAAAATATGGTTAAATCAAAGAGAATATGTTGAGACAATATTGCATAGGTTTAATATCCAGGAATGTAAACTAGTCAAGGTCTATATTTTTGTTTGTGTAAAGTTATATGCATATTAGTGTCCCGAGACACAGGAAGAGGAGGAAGGCATGTTTCATATTCCATATGCGAGTGAAGTTGGTAGTATGATGTATCCAATGGTCTGTACTAGACAAAACATTTCATATGTAGTGGGAGTTTTCAATAGGTATATGTTAAAACCAGGGAAGGAGCATTACACAACAATAAAAGGGGTTTTCAAGTATTTGTGTGGCACTGCTAGGTATGTATTGTGCTACAAAGGAGGACCAGGATTGGAAATAGTGTTGTAAATAGATGGCTTTGTGGATGCAGAATGGGATGGAGATATAGATCATAGGAGATCTAAAAGTGGGTATTTGTTTAACCTATTTGGAGGAGCAATCAATTGGATTAGGAAAATATAGGATGTAGTGGCACTTTCAACTACAAAAGATGAATACATGGAAACCACTCATCCAAGTAAGGAAGAAGTACAACTACAAATATAGTGTTCAGGTATTGGGTTGGTATAGTAAGTTATAGGTATAGATTGTGATAGCCAGAGTGCAATTTTTCTAGAAAATAACCCGACTTATCATTCAAAGGAAAATCATATTGATATTCAATATCACTTTATAAGAAACATGGTTGAAGAAAATAAAGTGTTACTGATGAAGTTGGAGAATTTTGTAGATTCATTAAAAAAATCTATGAACACTCAGAAGTTCTCCTAGTGTAGATGATCCATCGGCATTGTTGCCTTGGATTGTTGACTATGTAACCCTATAACCCCTTGTATGCAAAGAAAACAACAAGTGGGAGAATGATGGGTATGTGTTATATTATTTGTGCATGGGGAATGTTTTTCCCTGAGCAACGTGTCACATTCTTTTGCTCGTTTATTGTGTCACCTTGAGTTTCATGTCCATTGTTGGTTGGTTTTCTAGCACATGGTTTTTTTTGATGATTTTCTATTTTCGGTTAAGGAATTAGGGTTTTTGGCTAATCCAGTTCATTGGGTTAGGGTTTTGAATGCCTTTGTATCCTATATGTATATTGTATTGGAAAAAATGTATCATAATGAATTAATAGAGAATTTGTTGGTTTTCTCGGTTCAGGTGTCCAAAGGAAAAATTTCTATGTAATGTGTGTATTTTCCATTGTATATTTTATGTTATTTTATTGAAAAATTGTTTGTAGTAAAATATTGTACAAGGTTAAAATCTGTAGATGTATCTTGACACAATTGATTGCCAAACATCATATCCATGTGCTTGTAAAAATGTTTTCATTTTTTTGTTCCACATCTCACACTTCAAACAAATATGAACATAAAAACATGATTTTCCATTAAATTTGTATACATTAGACAATATATCCATGATTTACCTTCTAGTTGTTAAACTGTTTCTAGAAGAACCTTCTTTGACACCAATGTTGGAATATTGAGAGGGGGGGAGTGAATAGGTATGCCCAATTTTTATGAATTTCAATCACAATATATAAACTTCAACTTTATCAACAATAATGAATAGTTGATAACTTATTCATTCAATATATTATATCATCATAAACAATATCATTCATCAGGGAATAATAAACAACCACATATACAGATTACACCATAGTTTACGTGGAAACCAAAATGGAATAAAACCACAAAACACTTTCTTATATATAACAATATTACATTCATAGGAAGCACTGTTATAGACCAAAATGTCAAACTTGAGTTTTTCACCCTAAGTGTGGGAAAGTAACATATGCACCTTGTTATATCACACGTACTGTCACAAGTGTCGTATGCACCTTAACTAGTGTCACATTCATTTTTCTAAGTGTCACAACCCCTTGACACCATGAAAGATATTTTCCATGACCCCTAATTGATATTGGAGGAAGAAACCCATCATTCGAAGGCCAAAAACACCCCTTTTCCTTGGAAAATCAACCATTCTAGGGGAATTTATGAAGGGCAGCTCTCCCCTAGCCAGGTTAGGGGGATGCCACTTCATGGGGTAACGTTTCCCTTTCCATTTTAAGGGATAACTTATTTGTAGGATGGTTCTCTATCTCTAACTCTAAGGGAGTGTCATTGTTGTTAGAGGAAAATGAGGGATTCTCCACCTCTTTAAGTGTTAGTTTTGACTTGGATGAGGTTTTTGTGGTCGAATCCTACCCTATGGGCTCTATCCGAGGATCTAATACAAAATTAAGGAGCCATATTATCAACCATATCCCTCATTTTCTCATGGTGGTTAAGCCTCTCAATCCTATATATTGAAGGTATTTCCAAGGTGAGGGGGGGTGGAATTGAGGTATGAAACCTTTGATTATGGAGGAATCATATACATTTTGATGTCAATATTCATGTAATGGATGGATGAGGAAATCTTGAAAAAGTGTTGCAGCATCGTATATGGTTTGTAAGTGCCTCTTTTTCTCTTTCCAATTAATATATACTTGGCCCATTTCCTTCAATTTTATGTCTTGCTACATTTTCTTGTCTATTGTTTCTATAATATTCATAGATAAGCACTAACTAAAATCTATCTAGAAATTTTTATTTCTAGGCATCTACAAACCTACATTAGCTTAAGTGTAGGGATTTGGAATAGTTGTTGAGGATAACATTCCAAATCCATAAAAAAACATAGAAACTTGCAATAGGGAGAGAAAATCCAATTTTCGTATAAGCATATCCTTAACCCCTCTCACACATGGGTTAAACATGAGGTTGTTTGTGGGAGAGAAGTGAATATTACCCCTTCAAAGCATAACCAAACATAGTGGAAATATCGTATACTGGAGGTTATTCTTGAAGTGTCACTAGTTTCATTAGGTCTCAATGCTTTGTGAATCTTGGATCTATTTCAGGTCCTTTGGAGTTTAACGATCCTCTTGTCTTCATTCCTATAGAGTAATTTTGGACTTTATATCCTACCCATAATTTCGATCCAGACTATCACATGTACTCGCTTGGAGGCTGTGTTGAAGGAAAATCTCCCTGTGAACAGGTAGATCTCCTCAAAGAGATAGACTCTTAACTCTAAGACAAAAAGTGCTTATCATGGTCACTAACTTCCTTTTAGATCAAGGTGGACTAGTGTGTGAGGAGGAAGGAGAAGAGAAGTACCTTTTACTAGTGTTTGTCCCTGCACGCTCTGAATTGAGCTCCAATCTTTCGCTCCTCGATAAGCCCTGTAGACAAACAAAGTACGACTACATCCTACTCTATCAAGATTAGTCTGAAATAGGCCTATCTACTAAAGAGACAAATTCATGTGAGATTGAACACGGATTAGAAAGAAACAGGCCAAGCAAATTATATTAATGAGGACATCAGATTGCTTACAGCCATAGCTGAATTGCAAGAGTTTCGTCAAGTCCTCCTTGTCTACCCCTTGCTCAAAAGATCCATGATCCAAATGATGATAGCTTCACTGATTGCTCCCTATGAGATCATAGGTCTCTTGCTGCCAAATTATCTTTGTTCTAGCACCACTTATAAGATCATAAGTTTGGTGTGATTCTCTGTTTTCCATCCCCCTTTGACCATTATAAAGCTTTCTTATATAGCCTTGGAGAGGCTTTAACCACTTGATATATCCTTGGGGAAGTTGAGGATTTGCCTCCTTCAGTTAAGTATCTACCCTAAGATCATGGTTGGACTAGGGATTCAAATCCAACTGCCTTCCAAGAATGAAATTATCCTTCCCTCATTCATCTCAACAACTTAACTACTACCCAGAATAGGCAAGGCTCCTTCAAAAGGGCCATCAGAGCGCTGTAGCGCTCCCTAGTAAGCTTAAGGGGGGCACCAACACTCCTAAAATCAATAGTTCTCCTCCAGAAGGGCCAAAGAAGATTTATAATTCTCCCAGAAGAGGTATAGGGGAGCACCAACACTCCCAGAAGAGGTATAGGGGAGTGCTCTCCTCTAAAAACTCATTTTTTGGGGTGCTTTCAAATGGAAAAAGGTTCATGATCCCAGTTAACCTTTCCTCCTCTTCCAAAGAAAATTTTTGAGGTGTTTCAAGTGTCCTTCTCATGTCGTTATAGGCACAACATAGGTATCATGGAAGTGTGCTTCCTTGACACTTGTGACACTTGTGAGCAAAATGCAACACTTACGACCTTTGTAATGACGACACTTGCGACACTATCAGAGTGACTATTTTTTATGTGTAACAGATTTCCCCCCAAAGTATGAAGTTAGAAGACAGGAACTGATAACTGAAATGCTTTGAAGACTTTCAAGCAAGGTTATAGACACAGAGAGCCTGACAAAAGATGCACACAAACATCCAACAAATATTATGACATGTTTCAAACCCAAGGCATGCATACCTATGCTTGGGTGATCAAGACTTGCAAGATATGGCCACCATAAAATACACTCCGGATCCATAATTGTATTGATAAAAGGTATAACCACTAAAAATACACTATGTATCTATACTCTTATGACATGAACTGATCGTAGCCACGAAGAATACACAGTGGATCTACGAGATGAAAAGACATAGCCACTACCAATACAAAGTGGATCTATGTAACAATATGTGTGTCATTGTTCAAGAGAAACTCCATCGCAACTTGGGAAAAGTACATATCAAAGTGATCACTCAACCCAGGGTCTTCTTTACCAATCCTAATGTAGTACAGATCTAACCATGTGAATGGATGTCTTGATGTCGAACATGGTAGAAACCACTTGATTATCGGTCAATGATGTAAACCGTTAACAAGCGTGAGGGAGATCACCATTAATGTCAATGATTCCCAAGGTATTCTATTACATCCCAACGAATGTGAATGGATGAGATGAAGTCGAACATTCATGGAATCATCCGATCAGAGGTCAATGATGTAAACCCACTGTCAAATGTGAGGAGGCTTGCCATTGAGCCATGCAGGTCCCAAAGTAATAACTGGTTTCTAAGTCTAGTTCCTAGATAATGTGTTGATGTTGACAGGAATAGGCTCGTCGAAGGAGGGCCTTGATGCATCTCCCATCAATGACATGAAATGGACATAGAGATGTAATTGGTATATCAAATGAACATGGATTGACACGGGTATTGAGACAAGATATTTTTGGTGGCTGACTCTCGAGCCAGATACTTCCCTTTAACACTTAGGCACAGCAGCAGAAACATGACATGGACAAAAACTTGACGATGCAGTGGATGTTGTGACTTACGTCAGGTGACCCAGAGGAGTGAAATAAACTCTAAGGGTTGGCTCAATGCAGAGGTTCAGTGGATTGAAATACGTGCAAAAAACACAGTGTCGTGTTCAAGGGAGACTCTAAGAGTTACTTGGTAATGTTCTCAAAAACCGCTTGGCTTGCTTCCTTCAATTTGTTCCCCCATCTACATAGACGAGTACCTTTTTTTAATTTAACAAGCTTGAGGAGGATAACACATGCTCGATAAAACTCACCTTTGGTAAGTTCCTCTTCCTTTGTTTAACGAACTGGAAGAAGTAAGGGTTTGGTCCCATATGGGTCTGTCGATGTTTTGTTTAGCGAGTCCAAAGACAAAAAACTCAAAGGTTTTTCATGATTATAGAGTCCGGAAAAACACTTAAAAGATAACTCTCTCAGTTCCTTTTTTGTAAAGTAGTCTGATGAGACCGAAAAAGAGATAAACTATCGCTCAACAAATGTTTTCTTCAAATACTTTAACGACCGTGAAAAGAACAAGGTCGCTCAGTAATCTTTTCATCTTTAGAGAGTCTGAAAAGAACTTAAAGAGGACTCCAGTGTTGTCCTTTTTCGTAATGTTAGTCTCGTGAGGCCAAAAAAGAGATAAATTATCACTCTAAAGACGCCCTTTCAAACCATTTAACGAGTGTAAAAGGAAGCAAGAACAGTCAACAATCTTTTCATGTTTAAAGAGTCTAAAAAGAGCTTAAAGGAGACTCCAGGTGGTTCATTTTTCGTGTATCCATACAGGTCCAAAAAAGAGATAAAATTCTACCCTGATGCATTCTCATGTATTTACGAGCACGAGAAAGAACAAATACTAAGCTCGGTATGCCCCCAGCTTGAAAGCTAGTGGATTAACTCCAGAATTATCAACAAAGGCTAGAGAGATGCCCTCCAAGATTGAATTCATTCACCGTCTCTAAGGTCGTCACCAATTTCTCTAGTAGATGAGAAAAAGGAGAAGGGTGGATGAAAAGAAGGTTTAAGAGAGATGTTTGTTTCATTTTTTAACGATCTTGACACAGGAAAAGAAATATTATCAGGACCTCTGTTTCATTTTTTAATGAGCTTTCCACAGAGAAGAGAAACTATGCTCGTGGTTTCTTCCTAATCATGGTTTCTGAGAGGATAATGCTCCAGAAGGATACCATGTCAAGGGACAAAACTTGTTCATGGCTTCCAAGAGATATTCTCCGGATGGAAGACAATCAATCTGGAAGGAACACATGTCGAGGGTCGTGACAGGGGTAAGGAGATCAGGCTCCAATAATCCTACCGAAGAAATCACCATGTCAACTACCGGATCCAAATCATTGGAATTTGAGGTCATGGGAGACAACGCCACATAATTGACATGTGGCAGGGGCGATACTGTCTGCATATAAGAACCACTTAGGGAGGTAACCTAATCGGGGCCAATGAATGAAATTTGATCAATAGTCACAATTCTTTCATTGTGAGGGAAATATATCACACGGAAAAGGGTGGATACAGGAGCTTTCATAGCATAGACATAATCCCATCCAAGGAGTAAAGTAAAATCCAAGGGGTCTCGGACTACCATGACATCGATAAAGACAGTTTTCCCTCCCAAAGTTACAAAAAACTGAGGAAGGATCCCTAAAGGTTGACTAGTTCTTCTGTTAAAAGCTAACAGATTCTGTGTAACCGGTGCAAGCTGCGGAAAACCCAAAGCATAACAAGCAATAGAGGACAAAATACTAATGGATGCACCTTCATCTATCAGCGTTTGAGGAACATCCCGACCATGAACCTGTACTGTAATTTGGAAAGGAATGTGAGAGGGAAGATGAGGTCCAGTTAGTGCACCCCAATCAAAAAGGATGGCTTCAGTACTTGGAGGGGGTTTCGCAGGACAATGAGGGACGCCCCCCGGCACGATAGAGTTTGTATAAATGAGAAAAACATGGGTAGTATCGGGTTTACTCTCTAGAGAGAGAGTAGGATCGACCGATGATTGGATCGGATCAACCGCGCAGGCACTCTCCAAAAGAATAGTGGGATTGACCGATGATGGAATCAGATCAACCACTTTGGTAATCTTCAGATGGAGGGTGGGACTAACTGAGGATGGGACTGGATTAGCCACTTTGGCACTCATCAAAGGAGGAGTGGGATCGATCGATGGCAGAACCAAATCGACCACTTGTGTTTCATTCTCCAAGGGAAGAATGGGATCGATGGGTGGAAACAGATCGATCGCTTTGGTGTCACTCTCTAATGGGAGAGTGGGATCGACCGAGGATGAAAACAGATCAACCAATTTGGTGTCACTCTTTTGATGAAGATCGGGGGTGATCGATGAAGGAATTGGATCAGCTACTTGGGTTTTTGGTTCAATCGAGGAGGAAAACAGATTGACCACCTGATCAACGTGACTAACCAGGGATGGAACCAAATTGACCAGTCCATAAACCAACAATGGGTCGGAGGAAAGCTTATGATAACCTTTTGGAAGTTGATTTTTTTCCAAAAGTGAAGAAGCCTCGTCCATACGAGGACAAAGGTGAGAGCAATCATCACCTTTACATAATATGCAAGGGAACTTGACAGTTTTCTTCTTCTTACCAACCTTAATGTCACCAGTTGATGGGGTATCATCGGTAGGTCTAGCAGAAGCCGACGACATGGAAGACCACATTTCTAAGATCTTGATAAGACCGGGGCAATCCCTCAGAAAGTGGTCACCCTTACAAAGACTGCAAGGGAATTTGGGTTTCAGATTCTTCATTTTAATTTTGTTGACCTCATCAACACTCCCAGTACTATTAACAGTAACTGGTTTTTTAGAGCCAACATCTGATGTTGTTGGGGTCTTTGTCCTTTTCAAGTTCTTCTTCTTCTTATCTTTTCATTTCTTCTTCTTCTGATCAACCTGGCTACTTGCTTTAGATCATTCACTAGGCAAAGAAGGAGAAATGGAAGGAGACTTAATGGGCGAAGAAGGTGAAAAGTCGACCTGAGGTTTATGTGTGGGTGGTGTACCAACATCTAAAGTATTAGGTGGAGCTAAAACATTGGGAGGATTCGAGATCACCGGAGTGGGGAACAACCAAACTGGTAATCTGATAGAGAGTCTTGGAAGACACAATGTGGCAACATATGGAGGACTAAATTTTCCAAACGAAGGAAAGGTATAAGGTTCCCCAGGAGAAGGGGTTCCTCCATTGGTACTCCCAGGATTCGATGCCATTAACACTGACTTGACCTAAGTCCCACTAAGTAAAACAAACAACACACACTATGAATTTGAGAAGCAATCAATCAAACAAGCCTTCCTATGATGAAACCACTAGTTGCTGATGAAATCCAACATCGCGAGATCAAAATAGGAAGGGGCGGGGATAGAGCGGGTGGATTAGTTATGTTGGCGACCTGCTTAACGGACTTACGCCTTGGTGCAAGATTCCATGCAGTAATTGTGGATTTACCCTCCAAGGAGCCCGAGTGAGTTTGACCAACATCTGTTCCAGGTACAGTGAGACTTCCCTTCACCGTTGCCTTGTGCGAGACCCTAAAGATTGTGGCTACTAAGGTCACCAACTCGTATTCAACCTTTGGGCGGGTACAGTCGACAGTCCAGTCGGAACGTATGGGCAGGATAACAAGTCTGAAATCAACTTGAAAGGATCCCACACATAATCGTGGGTATACCTTCTAGTGACCCCCAATATATGATCCGACCACTACAAATAGTTGGGCCACGAAGGGATAATCTCCGTAACTCACCCGAATGCGACCTCGTGCATAACCCCTGTGTGAGAGGGGGATCCCAACAAGCCAATACGACAATTGGATTCGACTCTCCCTACCGCAAGATAATAATTTTGTTTTATAGATTTGGAAAGTTATCCTTTCAACCTAATCCAAAGCCCTACACCTTAAACTAATGTAGGTTTGCTAACAAAGATGTAAAAAGTCTGATAAATTTTAGTTAAGCATTGATTTTAATGGTTGTTTCTTACTCAGAGGGTGTATGAAAGTGAAACTGATGGAATGATAACTCAATTCCTGAAAATATGCATGAAATATGATAAACAATCATTTCTTTTCAATGAATAGTTATTTAAGGGAAAGAGGAAGAGTCATTTTCACTATCAAACACTTGATAAGGAATGCCCTCAATCAATTTTGTTGTCAATCAAATCCAATATAATGCTACAACATTTCAGAAATGAAAACTAATATTCAAAGTAATCATTAATATTTACTTTTGTCGTTTGTATGCGAATGATGATCATTTCAATGCAAAAACTTCTCCTATCAACTACCTTTTCAGATCAAGGAGATTCAGACAAGTATGATCAAATTTCACACAAACAACACACCCTTATTGCGATCAAACAAGAGAAAGAAAATAAAAAATGCAAAAGGAAGGAGAAAGAGATTAGACAAGATGACCTCAACGAACCAAATGAGAAGAGTTATAGACTTTGGATGTCCTTCACTAGAGTTCTTGCTCAGTAGGATAGGAGAGAAAAACAACGGGTTGATTTCAAACTCTCAACAACAAAAACTCAAAAATAAGGGAGAAGGGCATAAAATATGAACAATAAGGTGTTTAATTCTCAAGAGGAAGCATGTCAAAGGTCAAAGGAAGAATCATTGAATCACAAAGAAGCTCAGGAAGTGAAGAAACAGGGTTTGGACCTCCAAAAAATGGAATTTTTGAAGAGATTTTGTGAAACAAAGGGTTGGCGATCTGGTGTAAGGGCCACCAGAGAGTTATAAAGATTCGTATAATACTTCTAGGGAGTGTTGGTGCTCTGCTAACATGGACAGGGGGGTGCCAGGCTAAAAAACCCATAAAAATGTCCAAAAACCCAAAATTTGGATCAAATTTTGACAGGTAAGATGAGTGTGATGGGGTGAAGAGTCAATCAGCATATGAAATAAAACATATGAGGTGAAAAAAGTATGAAAACAACAAAGGTTAAGACAAGGTCTATGAGGAAGATCAAAACTAAAAGTTTGATTCACTCCCCAACAGAGTCACCAGTTTCTGTTGAAGGAAAATTTCCCTGCAGACAGGTAGATCTCCTCAAAGAGCTAGACTCTTAACTCTAAGACAGAAAGTGATTATCATGGTCACTAGCTTCCTTTTATATATAGGTGGACTGTTTTGTGAGGAGGAAGGAGAAAATAAGTACCATTTACCATTGTTTGTCCCTGCACACTCCGAATTGAGTTCCAATCTTTCGATCCTCGATAAGCCCTGTAGACAGACAAAGAATGACTACTTCCTTCTCTATCAAGATTAGTCTGAAATAGGTCTATCTACTAAAGAGACAAATTCATGTGAGATTGAACATGAATTAGAAAGAAACAGGCCAAGAAAATCATATTAATGAGGACAACACATTGCTTACAACCATAGATGAATTGCAACAGTTTCATCAAGTCCTCCTTGTCTACATTTTTCTCAAAAGATCCACGATATGAATGATGATAGCTTCATTGATTGCTCCCTATGATATCATATGTCTCTTGTTGCCAAATTATCTCTGTTCCAGCACCACTTATAACATCTTAAGTTTGGTGTGATTCTTTCTTTTCCATCCCCCTTTTACCATTAGAAATCTTGCTTATATATCCTTGAAGAGGCTTTAACCACTTGAGATATCCTTGGAGAAGATGAGGATTTTCCTCCTTCAGTTGAGGATATTCCCTAAGATCATGGTTGGACTAGGGATTCAAATCCAACTACCTTCCAAGAATGAAAGGATCCTTCCCTCATTCATCTCAACAACTTAACTACTACCCAGAATAGGCAGCGCTCCCTCAAAAGGGCCATCAAAGCATTGTAGCGCTCCCTAGTAAGATTAAGGGGGGCACCAACACTCCTAAAATCAATAACGCTCCTCTAAAAGGGCCAAAGAAGATTTATAACACTCCCTGAAGAGGCATAGGGGAGCACCAACACTCCCAGAAGAGGTATAGGGGACTGCTCTCATCCAAAAACTCATTTTTTGGGGTGCTTTCAAATGGAAAAATGTTCATGATCCCAGTTAACCTTTCCTCCTCTTACAAAGTGAATGTTTTAGGTGTTTCAAGTGTCCTTCTCATGTCATTATAGGCACAACATAGGTATCATTGGAATGTGCTTCCCTGACACTTGCGACACTTGTGAGCAAAATGCGACACTTGAGACCTTTGTAATGACGACACTTGTGACACTATCAAAGTGCGTATATTTTATGTGTAACAGGCTGACTATGAGTTGGTAAACTTAGTGGCCTTTATATTTAGGTTTCATACACAAGGTGATGGAAAAGGGGAGTCTTTCATATACCTCGGTTAGATGTTGGTCAAAATCACTCGAGCTCCTTCAAGGGTAACCCACGGATAGACCATGAGGGAACTTGCACCAAGGTGTAAGTCGATTAAGGAGGTCGCCAATGTAACTGATCCAATCACTCTATCTCAACCCCTTTTTCATATTGATCTTGTGACGTTGGATTTCATACCCAACTAGCACATTTACTATGAAAAGGTTTCTTTGTTTGTTTTTTTTTCTATATTTTTTAGCGTGTTTTGATTTTTTCCCTCGAAAACCCTTAGGTTTGAGTATGTGTCTATGGCATTAGTTCCTAGAAATGCCAATGTGATAACCCCTTTTCTCGAGATACTGTTTATTTCTCCTTCTATGGGACATGCGGGTCATCCTTATATCTCTACTCTAATTCTTTCAAGACTCACTATTGGGTTATTGGTCTGGTTTTTTCCACTTCAGTGACAATAAATGCTCCTAATGATTCTTTTGTAATTAAGTGACCCCAAAACCATCAACCTCATGTATATTCTTTTCAATATTTGGCCATAGGGTCTTCTTCCCATTATTCCTCTTCTCCTACTGAAATATTTGAAGCTAGTAACTAGGTGGATAAGAAGAAAAATAAAAACAATATTAAGAAGAAGAAAAATAAGCTAGGGGAAAAAATTCCAACCACTACAGGACATGGTGGAAGTGATGAATGGTCATTTTTTCATCATAATGGGAGTGTTGATAATGTCAATAAGTCTACGAAGACACATCGCAAGCCCAAATTTCCTTGCAGGATTTGTAAGGGTAACCACCTTCTTAGGTATTTCCCTGGTGTTCCCAAGGTTGTATAAGTGTGCTCTGAGGTTTCTCAACCTGCGTCGTCAGCCGATGTAGGTCATGAGGGTGAAAAACAATCATCTAGTGATAATCATATTAGAAGTAAGAAGGGTAAATTCAAATTTCCTGACTTGTTATGTAAGGATATGCACCACAGTTACCTCTTCCCTCATATGGATGAGGATTCATATATGTTTTTGAAATATTGTTGATGTCCAACAACAATGTCCATCTTCCAACCCACCATTTGTTTATCAACTAGTCAATTTGATTCTATCATCGGTAAATTTGGTTGATCGGGTGATCCATCCAGTTCCATCATCAGATGAGTCAATCGATCAAGTGATTGATTTGGTTTCACCTTTGATCGATCCCACTCTCTCCTTAGAGAGTGAATTTAAAGTGGTTGATTAAATACCACCGTTGGTCGATCCCACTCCTTCTAGGAAGAGTGACGATGTCGCTCAGGTATTTCTTGTTTCTACATATTCTCTAGACAAGGGGGAACTTCACCTATTCCAATGGAACCTCATTGTTATCACTGAAATTTCATCTGCAACATTGCACGCAAATGGTCATAGAGATACAACAATGCCACAGAAGTATTAGTTCACCTCCAACACCAAAAATTCATTTCCAAGAGGCAAAAACTATACAATTTGGAAAAAAATTCTATGCATTGACTCACTAAACGAAGCACACACACAATGTGCGGGAAAACAAATCCCTTACAGCACACAATGATCCATATGTGTGACGGTGTATGAGAAAATCTGCACACTCCTATGAATGAAACATTTACGGTTCTTGTTGGCCCCTCAACCACTTATGGACCGACTCCCAACTTGATTTAACCTTTATATTTGAGATAAATATGAATGGGGGGCTGGTAAAGGACCAAAGGGTGTCCTAAAGGGCCCCTTGTCCACACTAAGAACTAGTTGAATATTTCCTTGAAGAAATGCTATAAATGGAGGCCATGGGTGCACTAAGAATTTAAGATTTTCATAGTTTTGTTATGCTTCCTCTATCCTCCCTTGAGATTCCACTTTTCTCCTTGGAGCATTCTAGCAACATTCCAATAGGCCATTCCACTCACCTCTTGAGGGAATAAGCATTTATTTATTCATCATTTTCTTTATTTTTTACCATTGTAAGAAGAGATCTACATTAGGGAGATCAAGAGACCTCCCAAGGAATAAGAGGGGACTCATAATTCATCATTTATCTATGGTTTTTCCCCAGCTAATATAGTCATCCATTTGTGGCATAATCTTGATCATTGGTTCATTGTTTATGGTTCTAAAAGTTTATTATGCATTCTAGTTTTATTTCCTTAGATTTTTTTAGTTTGTTTACTTGTTTATTTCATTTAATTTTTTTGTTTAACTCGTGCACTAACCTCTTTCTTGTCTAGCAGGACCAACTAGACATGCAAGTTCCCTTGTTTTGCTCACCCTAGTGACAAAACAAATAGAACAGATTGGCGACCATACTGGGGATAGGTATCAATTTTGACCCTATTTGGGCTTAGAGAACACTTCGTTTTTATCCATTTGTCTTACAGATACCAAACCTGGCCTAGAATTACATGTAAAGAGATAGATTTCAAGCTGAAGGAGTAGAATTTCACTCAAAATCCCCCTCCGACGCGTATCAAAACGTGCACGGGTATTTCATCCCACATAAGTGCACTCAGTGCACTGTGCAACCAAAAGGATTCTTTTCTCTGTGCATTATGCACCAAAATGGATTTTGTTCACTACACATTCTACACCCACTGCGCCTCTGCCTGAACTGTAATGTGCACACATTTCCAAATTTTCAAAATTGTAAGAATTTTTTTGACGATTTGAAGGCCCCTAGCCTTCGAAATCTTGCTTTCATGCAATTTCTAAATGCACTCCACCGAGAATCCTTTACCATATGAAAGGTTAGGTAAACATAGTCACTTAGGGGGTAAAAATAACCATATATTATGCTCTTTTTCTTAGGTTGCCACATGGATGGCTTGTTTGGTTTGTAAAGGTTAAGTTGAGATTATTTTCCATCACATATAAAACACTTTCATTGGGACCAGAAATAAACTTTCATCATTGAGTATGCTTTTCTCTTGCACCATAGAACGATCTTGAGAATAAAAAAGTTGGTTAAGGGGACATTTCATCTCCCTTAACAAAAAATACTTAGGAAATGACAGAGCCCCCCTAGGGCCCCTCTTAGCTTCTTTTTGAAATCATCTTAAATTTTTAAGGGCCCATAGATGCCCACATGTTGCAAACTTAGGATAGTTTCTTGAAATTGCTTTCTTAGTTTACATCACTAGGAGAGTTTAAAGATCAAAGTAACGTGCCCATACATGCCCACATGCTTGCAATATAGGATAATTTTTCAAGATTTCTTAGTATAAACAACATTAGCGAGTTTAAAGGATTGGTAAGGACCCATATGTCCACATGCTAGTTCTTCAGGGATTTGAAAATTCCACAAGGTTGTACCAATGACATTTAGTAAGATAGGTAACAAATATTTGTAAGGGCCACAGAAAGTCCACATCTTGCAAATTTACACATAAATTATTAAAACTTGGCACATTTGATCACTTTCTCACACACAAAGTTGCTCATCACTCACATAATTTCCATCTCGAATTGTGGAGGTTGAAGTAGGTTTTCTCCAAAGGAATTCTGAAACGTTCCACTATTTCTTGAAGAAATTATCCACACCCACTTAATTCAAACGAGATTGGTTCACACCCCCAATCTCTCAGCCCACCACATCTAAATGTTTTCTAAAATATAACTAAGTTTTCCTCCACAGGAGGTGCCAAAATAATTTTTTTAGTCTAGGTAGGATCTCGGGGGTAGGCATCCAAATACCCCCCCATTATCTAGTTCTCACATTTTGAAACATTAGAAGTTGACAAATAGGGAAATTTAAAATCCTCCAAGTCATGTGTTCCTACACCATAAGGCAGGGAGATTCACGTGAAGGGTTGAAGGCCGAGGTACCCTTGTTTTGTGCATCCCCCCTTGAGTCACCAAACTCTTGGAAGAGATCGAACCCGTGACCCATTTCTGAGGTCAAAAATCTAAATGTCGCACTTTGATCAAGCTACCTAGTGGCCAAATTTAGGACATCTACCTAGGTGGAAATTGTGGGTTGCAATTGCACCTTGATGATATTTTGTGTGGTTATTGGTAAATATTGCCATCCTTTTTGGGATATGCACCCTGTAACCCTCATTATAGTTGATTATTTCATCCTTCACTATTTCCTCTTTTGGTGGCTTCGGACCCCATTGTTGAGTTCTCTTGGAAGGTCCAATGCTATTTGAGAGGAAGGACAATACGTCTTTTAGGACACGAGCATTTCTTTTATTTTTTCTCCGATGCATAAAAAATCCACCTACCCACATGTATTCTTATTTACAGTTGATTTATGTATGATGCTCATTTGATTACATGCAGTTGTGAGTTATACTGTGAAGGTCCAAATTACACAGGTCTCTTGTTCATTTATTGCTCTCATCACCATTTTCACACATTCACTTTTCTAGTAAGACATCATAGGGGACCCACATAATATTTTTCATTCCAGAGGCTTACAAAATCTCCATCCTATTTTAGGAGGAGTTCCTAGTATTGCCAACTCATTGAATCAACCATCTCACACCCATGTGAGTGGCATTATTCTGGGATCAACTTTGCTTGGTTCCAATTTACTTGGGTCCAATTCCCAAGGTCATCCATCCACTAGCTCTCATTCACAAAAAGACGAGGTACAAATATCTTCTCAAGGGAGAAGTACAACCCCACCAATCCCCCCTCAAGGGTCATGTCCACTACTTGCTCAAACCATGGTTGGAGCTAATCCTCCACCACCACCACCCATGCCATATTTGGCATCTCTCAACATTCTTTATTTGAGTAAAATCATGAATGACCGTATATTACATGACCCCACATGGCCCGATATGGCTACCAAACTACCTTCAAACATTCCAAAATTTGAAGAAAAATCAGGGGAAGATCCTGCCAACCATGTCATGACCTTGCACTTATGGTTCTCTTCAAACAACATCATGGATGACTCCATCCTTTTAAGGTTATTTCAACAAACACTCACTAGTCTATCAACCAAATTGTATGCAGACAAAAATCCAGGGTCCCATGTGACTTTTGAATCCTTCACCAAAGCCTTTTTGGCCTTTTTTCAACTACTAGTTCATCATGAAGCTAGTTTAGTACTACTCTCTGAGTGAAAAAAAACCTCAACTATGCATATTTCCAACCACATCCATGAATGACATTGACGACGTAGTTTATGTAAAGTGGAAACCACCAAATAACAATGTCTCGATTGGTTTCTAAAATCAATCGTCTCTATACTTTCGAAAGATGTTGAATCCACCTTCCTTGGATATGAAGAGGAAGCCATTAGTAAGACTCAACAATTTGACCTCATTTATGCTCATTTAGGTTACTTATACATAGTATTACTTGATGCACCTAGACCTATACCATTTGGCCAAGACAAACCTAGCATGTCTCATGCTACAAATGGATTGATTGGTACCATGACACACCACAACCCGTACATCCAACCACCACCTATGTATGGGACACCCTAATATCAACCGATATATGGAGGTTAGTATTACTACCCCCCTTCCCCTTACCAACAACCATATCCTGTTACTACCCCTCCACCCATGAGTGGACCCTTGTCGAAACCCATGATGTGCTCAGCCTCTCAACAAAGCACTCATTCCCCCTCTACCTCGACATATAACCTAGGAACTAGTGAAATCACATCGCCTTCCTATGCACCCTATGGATCGTTTCCACAAAACAATCTGTATTTTCATTTTCCTAGTCCTCCATAGTCGGTTTCTTCTCCACATGGACAACCACATGCCAACATTAACTTTTTTCAACCCTCTCCCATTCAAAAAATTCATACTTTTGAATAGTTGAATATGAAAAATACAACCCATCATTTGAATAATCCCAAGAACAAAGGAAAAAACTGAAACAATAATAATCTGGGACTAGGGGGAAATAACCCCCAACAAAACCACCCTGCTGGGGGAAGCCATAATCAGGGTAACTAGAACCTCTAAGGGGACAATAGAAACAAAGGACAAGGGAGGAACAACAACAAAAACCTCCATATGAACTTCCCTTGTGCTCTTTGTGGTGAGAATGAACATTATACCCACCATTGCCCCAAAATTTCCAACTTTAAATAGATGAAAGAATCCATGACTGCGTCACGTCCTCTAGTGCCGCCTACCGCTCAGTAAGATCCACAACAGTATTTGCAACAACCACCCCCATCCGTGTTTCAAAACCCAATCCCATACCAAGGTGTGATGAATACCCAACATGAGGTACATCCCACCCCACCAAAAATGGGAAAATATCAAAACCCAGGGCCCATCCACTGTGCAAATTTGTTGGATCACAATATCCTCCTCACTAGCGAAGAAGAAATTCTTCTACAAACACCTGGTCATCAATATAACAAACCCCATGAATCTACACCCACCACTTTGGAAGCAACTCCTAATACATTTGGACAACCCTTGATGATTCCAGACCCTAACACTGAACCCCCCATTTGTACCCCTCACATTCCATTACGATGAAATATCAGCAACACCCAGGATAGGGAAACACACAATTACAGTATGGTCGATGACTTGGCAGAGTCTCCGTCAACCATGTCTATATTGGAGGTCCTCCAAACCTGTCCAAATACACATAAATCCTTACTTTCTGCCTTAGGGACAATCGACCCAGCTGATACTAGACTTATCACACTTGATCTAGACAGTGACGAACCTCATCTCCTTGCTCTGGTATCTTTCCAGATACCATTCAAGATTCATAACATCATAGTCCATCGATGTATCATTGATGAAGGTGCGTCCACATGCATCATGTACAAAACTGTATGGAAGAAACTTGGCTCCCCTGAGCTTATACCATCCTCCATCACATTAAGAGGCTATGATGGTCGACCGTCCTCCCCTAAAGGTTTCTTTCAAAATGTCCCCGTTGAATTCCGGGGAAAAACAATCCTCATCAACATTGAGGTTATTGACGCCCCACTTGATTACAATATCTTATTTGGATGTAGCTACATGTACTCTATGAAGGAAGTTTCCTCTTCTATGTTTCAAATGATGATGTTCCCCCATGAAGGAAAACTCATCACCATCGACCAAATTACACATTACGACATGAACCATTCCACCAACATCGACAACATATTGCCTCTTGTCTACACTAGTTATGATGCTTATTCACTCATTGACATGGGTGCCATAATTTTCAAGGAACCATCCTTGCTCAGGGAATACCATGGATCACAACCTCTAATACACCTTTCAACACAAGTGTGCATAGTATCGTGTAATGGAACTAACACCAGAGACACCATTCCTCCCATCGAGGCCCCTTCGCACCTCGACGTCCCACCAGTTGAAGAAATTTTATTTCAGGGATGCCCTGAGAACCCTACTACACCACTTATCCCCGATTTAGCCCTCCCTGAGGGGAAAATCCTGGTTTGGGAGACAATCCCTCAAGCCATCACTCAAATCCCCTTCTTATACCCCCCACCAAGAGTGCAAGATTTTTAGGTAGTTGCAACGCTTACCCTTCCCAACATGTGCTCGCCATCCCCATATGGTATCTACTCCCACCCGTGATGGTTCCTCAACCATATCTGTTAAGCCCTAATATTGGCTCATTACCCCTTAATTGGGGCATATTACATTAGTAATGTTATTTTATTTATGTCGATTTTATTCCATTAGTTGTAATTATACCTCATATTCTCCTATATATACCAATGAGACATTTTCATTTGGAATCATCTTGTAATTGAACATTTATGTGGGGTACAAGAAGGTTGCTCCCTCGAAGAGGCTTATTATCTCAAATTATCTCTTTTTCAAGGCATTGCGTACTTATTCTGAGGTTTTTCTATTCCATATTGATATTTGGTTCTTAACATATGGTATCAGAGCTCAAGGTCTTGGGGTTTCGCTTCTACATCTGAGACACCTTGGAATTTTTTCTATAACTATTTTTCTACAACGTTTCAGAAGGAACATCTTGGAGGATATTTATCAGACAGATCAAGGTATGTTGGGTTAAAATTTCAGCTCCTGAGGCCTTATACTTTTGGATATGCATCCTGTGCAAGATAGGGTTATGGAATCATCCTGAACTGAGTCATTGCGGAATGTTCACTATAAAAATGTTTATGTAACAATTCTTACCTTGATCTCTGGAGGATATTCACAAAAATTAGAAAGGTATATGTGGTAACAATTTCATCTTCTGGGTCATCATAAATTTGTAGATACACCATGTGGAAGATAGGGTATCTGGCTAGTCCTATTGACTAGTCTCAAGAAGGTGTTACAGGTAAAACAATCATAACTTCTTCCTAGAGTATCCAAATTGAGTGGGACTAGTTTCATTGGATAGTGTATAGTCTGTAGTATTTCTGGTACAAGTTTCAAAATTTAATATCAATTATTTTGTGTGGGGAACGCTATACAAGTGAGATCACTGGGAAAGTCCAAAAATCAACAAGTTGTGGGGAAGTTATCGTAAATTCCACTTGGCACATCCAATTTTGATCATCCATGTAGAATTTCAGAGAAGAAATATTAGAGAACTACATAAAATAAATTTTCATACCCAGAAGAGCCGAAACTTGGGAGATACAACAGAAGAAAGATTGTCTATAAGAACCACCTCAAAATCAAGGTTCAAAAGTGATACTTGGCCAACATGCCACCCAGAAAGGGAACTTCTACACCAAATAAGCCTCTAGACAATCCTACTTGGACTCTTGATGAAGG
>JZKD02S0085669.1:741209-764510 GCA_000966675.3 Picea glauca | reverse complement strand
AAGGTACTATTGGAATTGCACACCTCTCCAATAGGAGGGCACTTGGGATTTTTGAAAACCTACCATAGAGTCAAGAAGGATTTTTTTTGGGATGGCCTTAAAACTAATGTTCAAATGTTTGTGGCAGAATGTTTGGTTTTCTAGCAAAATAAGGTGGAAACAATTAAGACCCCAAGTCTTTTATAACCATTATCCATCCCAAGTCAGTGGTGGGAGGAGGTTTCCATGGATTTCATCAAAGGGTTACCGAAGTCTGAAGGAAAGAGTGTCATCAAGGTGGTTGTTGATATACTGACCAAGTACACACACTTTTGTGCACTCTCTCATCCCTTCAAAGCTAGTATAGTTGCCACCGCATTCATGGAGACAGTTCAAAAGCTACATGGAAGCCCAAAGATTATTGTAAGTGGAAGAGATCCCATCTTCACTGGACATTTTTGGACATAATTATTTTCTTTTTTGCGTACTCAATTGGCTTATAGATCATCCTTTCATCCTCAATCTGATGGACAAAATCATATAGTGAACAAATTTATGGAAGGCTACCTTTGTTTCTTCGTCTATGATAAAGAAACACAATGGTTCAAATGGTTACCCTTGGCAGAATGGTGGTATAACACTTCCTTTCATACTGCAACAAAAATGACACCATTTATGGTACCCTATGGATACCAACCTCCTTCCATCACTTCTTAATCAACAACAAGTTCTCCATATATTAAAGGACAACCTGACCATGGCACAGAATCGCACAAAACAACAAGCAAATCAACATCATAGTGAAAGAAGTTTTTAACTAGGGGATTGGGTGTTTTTTAGACTACAACCATACAAACCGATGTCCCTTAAGAAAGCCAAGAAGGATAATAAATTATAACCAAAGTACTTTGGCCCTTATAAGGTGTTGCAAAAGATTGGTACTACGACATACAAATTGGAGTTGCCTGCATCTTCATGAGTACACCCAGTTTTCCATGTTTCTTTCTTAAAGAAGGTTATAGGTGACAAGATCCCAGTTGAAACTATATTTCCAGAACTTGACAAGGAAGGAAAAATCATATTGGATCCTGAAGCCATCACTGACACAAGAATTTTCGAGCTGAGGAATATATCCATTTCAGAGTATCTCATTAAATGGAGGAAATTATCACCTGAAGATTCCACTTGGGAATATGATTCTTTTATACAGAAGCATCTAGAGTTACTCAAGCATTGCACACAACACTTGTCTCAAGGGGAGGGGCATTTTAAGCCCTAATATTGGCTCATTACCCCTTAATTGGGGCATATTACATTAGTAATGTTATTATATTTATGTAGCATTTATTCCATTAGTTGTAATTATACCTTCTAGTCTCCTATATATACCAAGGAGAAGTTTTCATTTGGAATCATCTTGTACTTGAACATTTATGTGGGGTAAAATGAGGTTCCCCCCTCAAAGAGGCTTATTATCTGAAATTATCTCTTTTTCAAGGCATTGAGTACTTATTCTAAGGTTTTTCTATGCTATATTGATATTTGGTTCTTAACAATATCTCCCTCCTCATTTAGATGGAATCCTGATGAATATTCGAGTACTAACTCTAGCCACACCACCCTCACTCCCAATCGCCAATACCACTTTTACGGATGGGGGCAGATAGAAGAATAAATATCCCACTGCTCCACTTACTCCCCAAGTTCAACCTCCTTCTGCACTATGTGAAAGAGAGGGACACCCCACTAATATATGTCCTCTTTCTGAATTACGCAATATGATTCAACTCCCTCGAGCAACCACATTGCTCACTGCTTCACCAAGCACACCTAGTACTACTACAAAGTCCCCTACTATAGGAAGTAAAGGGATGCCAACCAAATTCACTTGCATTATCTATTCAGAATATGGACACTACACTCATCATTTCCCAGAGCACCTATTTGAGACTAATTACAGGACTAGTAAAAAACTCTACATTCTACAGAGTGTATCTCCAAAAGTGAAATGACCTAGAATATGAAATTCATAACACATGTACCTTCATATGTCTTATAAAGAGCCTCTAATATTCATTATTTTAATCGTTCTATAAAAATAGTTATAGGAAAAATGGAAATAAAACCTTTAAAGAACATACCTTAGAAAAAATCATGACAAGACTTCATCTTCCCTTAGAATTTTTCACTTCTTCACTTCATCTTCCAAAATTCATTGACATGAATGTGCTAAGAGATCACAAGATTGAATCATAAAAATGAGGGGTTCTTAATGTGTGTTTATACTTTTCCAAGTACCTCCTTTACTTGACTTTAGATTTGACTTGTAACTTATTTTCGTTAGATCCGGGGATTCTTGACCATACTTCAAGGATTCATATTTAAGAGGGAATAACTTCTCAACCATGATGAACCACGTGGCATGCGACCTACCATTGGAAACAACTTGATGAGTAATATAAATCAATGGATGTTTTGCATGGATTTACAATGTCTTTCATACTCTTTTTCTTCAATCATCTTTGGGCATCATGTGTTCCAATACTCAAAGGGGGCATGAATTAGTATGAGCACAATTAGTACTTTTAATCACAGTATAAAACCTTGAATAAATATCATTAGCATTGAAAACACCATAATTCAATGCAAAGAAAACACATAAACACAATACAACAAAATTTTACGTGGAAACCAAATGCGGGAAAAAACCATGGAATGCTTTTATTATTTATCAAAGAGTGCAATAATTGGATGCACCAACTTCCTATGTCTCCATCTATAACTGAAAGCAGGATCTAACCCCTTATTTACAGGCTACAACCTAAAGGAATCTCCAACTCCTTAATTTATCGACTCCAACAAGAAGGAGGCTACAACCCCTTTTCCTTGCCCCTTCCAACCTCCTTGAAATATAAATGTAGACCAATTTTCCACTACCTATGTCATTGATAACCTGTTGTTGCTGCTATGTATAATACCTTTGTTTCTTCTACTTATTTTGATATCTCATCAAGACTACAACCACACATAACTCATACCGGGATTCATAAGAGAGTTCTCCAAATAAATTGCTTATGAATCACTAAGACATACTTGTTCCCGATTTCTTCAAAATATTCACTCTATCACACATAGGAAGATGTACCTTCAATCATGTAGCTGATTTATGTTCTAGATCTCCGATCTTAAAAAATTATCCTCATAGGTATGTGACCCTATGCATTGTCTTCTCATGGGTATCGACACTTTTCCTCAATGCATCCCACAGATATACACACTTTTCCTCTTGAAAGTTTTGGATTTACTCAAAAAATATTTGTCTGAAACGTCTTCTTCATACTCTCCACTCCTAAAAACTTATTACTTCAGTAGAATTATTTACCTTTGAATACTTACCTCTGATATCTAACCTATATACTCAGAAGTGAATCTCCAATTGACTATTATCTATGTTTTAATGAGGATCTCATGATGACATGCAACTACCATCCAACTCATGATGACATGCAACAAACATGGAAGTTGTTAACTAATGTTTACCACCTCATGATGACAAGAAACTAACATGTATCTTGTTAACTTATGTTTATAGCTACTTTACTTCAACATGCAACATGTTAACCTCTTGTTCAAGGATTGACATTAATGAGAACCAATGTAATGACAATTATTATTTCAACAACTATTCTTTCGACAATTAATTAATCTTTCAACAGTTATTGTTTCGACAATTAATTAATATTTCAACAATCTCCCCCTTTGTAATTGATGCAAAAACTTAGATAACTCACTTCTCTTGTTCATGTTGTCTCCCCTTGTATTCATTCCTCTTCTCTTCCTTTCCATCATCAATGGAAAAGGATGAATTTTCCTTGGGGATGCTCCCCCTATTTGTAGGCCTCTAATCTCTACAGATGTTTCTCTTCATAGTGTTTCCTCGTCTAAATCACTGATAAAAATCATTAAAAAAACATTCAAGTCTTTCATCATTACTGTTTCTCTCACACTATCTTACTATATTTACTACCATGTAGATCACTGTGGGGATGAAACTACTCCAAGTTTTTGTCGAAGATACTCAAAACTCTCCCTCGAAAGAGGTTTGGTGAAGATATCTGAATTTTTTTCTTTTGTCCCAATATCCTCTACCTTGAGGTTTTTCTCTATAACGTGTTCCCATAGAAAGTTAAACTTGATTGGAATGTGTTTTGCATCAGAATCAATGACTATATTATTAGAGATACTTATAGAAATGGTATTATACTATTGTTTGCTTCATCTTGTATGGTATTATACTATTGTTTGCTTCGACTTGTATATCCTGAAAAGTTTGCTTCATCTAGAGAACTTCTGTACAACATATTGTTTCTATAATATACTATTCTTATACTGTGCAAAATGATACTAAATACTCTTTCTTGCTCAACTAGGATATGAGACAATTTCCCAAGTAGAAGGTTGCTCAACTTGTGATTTTCCTGTCACCAATACTTCTTACCCAACGTACATTTGCGTATGAAAATAAAGATAGATTATTCCCTTTCGGATACCATAATCCATAGTCTTTTGTTCATTTGAGATATCTAAATATTCTCTTTTCTTCCATAATAAAAAATTCCTTCGATCCTACTTGAAATATTTCCACCTATCCAGCTACTTGCATCACATCTAATCTTGATGTTGTCATATAGAGTAAACTTCCAATCATTTATCAGTAGAGTCTCTTATCTGCATCCTTGGATATATCATCTTTGCTAAATTTTTTACTGTTCTGCAAGGGAGTTCTTACGGGATTGCAATATACCATTCCAAACTTATTTAACAATTCTTTTATATACTTGGCCTAGGAGATGAAAATACATGTATATTACTGACCTATGTGGAGTCCCAAAAAGAATGACAAATCAAGAAGTAATGGCATTTCAAATTCATTTTGCATGTCTTTAGAAAATTTATGGCTCATCATGTCATCATCACTTCCAAAAATAATGTGATCAACAAAAACTTCAGTTATCAATATACCGTATTGATTTACCTTTATATAGAGATTGTTGTCTTCATTGCCTTTCCTGAACCCTTGTTGTTGTAGATACCTGTAAAATTTTGAATACCATGCTCTAGGGCCGTGTTTGAGTCCATATAGTTCCTTCTTCAATCTGCAAACAAAATCTTCCTTTTATGATAGTAGAAACCCTTTTGGTTGTTTGATGTTGACTTATTCTTATATTTCTCCATTTAGGAAGGATTATTTTACATCCATATGATATACTTTGATTTTCTTCGAAAATGCATAAGCCAAGATCAATATAACTACTTCCATTCTGGAAATTGGGGCATAAAGTTCTTCAAAATGTATTCCTTCAACATGAGAATATCCATTACATACTAACCTTGGTTTATTCTTGGTTACCTTTCCATCCTCATTTAGCTTATTTAAGAATACCCATTTGTGTCAATCACATTCATATCCTTAGGCATTGGAACAAGTTCCCATGTTTCATTTTTCTTTATTAGATCTAGTTCTTCTTCCATATATTTCATCCAATGTTTATCAATGTTGGCTTCTTCTAAGGTACTGGGTTAAACCATAGAGAACAGTGCTAGATACGTTTGTTCTGGTGAGCAAAATTTTCTTTGAGTTTCAACTCCTTCATAATTATTCACAATTATCGGTTACGATGGATGATTTTTCTGCATGTGACAACTAGGAATTTTGGGAGATATCTGAATATTTTGTTGGTTGTCTTTCGCTCATTCTTCTTATGACTGCTCTTCTTCTACTTTTTCTTCTTCTAATTCTTCTTTCAAATCCTCTTATCCTTCTTTTTATGATGAGTCTTTGCTTTATCCATTGGGATTTCATACACTTGTCTCATCAATCTGTACATTGATTCTTTCCACTATTTTGTTGAGTCTTAGATTTAAATAGTTGTATTCCTTTATTTTTCTTAAGTACCTAAAAAATATTCCTTTGTCAAATCAAGAGCCAAATTTTCCAATCCTGCCATATTCTCTTTTGATATAGCACTTTCTTCCAAATACTCTAAAATGATTTACATTTGTTGGTCTTCCTTTCCATAGCCTATAGGGAGTCTTATTATTTTTACTTCCGAGCATTCCTTTCTTCAAGATCTGAATTGTTGTATGTACTTCTTGTGCCCAAAATATGTCACCCAACTTGGAATGTTTCAACATGGTTTTGTCCATATCTTGTACTTTCCTATTCTTTCCATCATCAACTCCATTTTGTTGAGGTGTCATGGTTGCTTAGAATTTCCTTTTTATCCCATGTTCACCACAAAAATATATGAATTCTTTTAGTTTTCAAGTTTGTCTCTATTTCAACCATCTCTTTGTGTATCTTGAAGTGTTGAAATTCTTCTAACTTATTCCTAAGAAAGAAAACTACAATCATTCTTGTGTAGTCATGAATCATTAGCATGGAGTCTTGTTCACCATTTAGTCCCTCTGTTCACGTTGGTCCACATAGATCGGTATGTACAATATCCAAAGGTTTTTTCATTAAGTACTCCTTTGATTTGAAATTGGTCTTGGTCCATTTTCCCTGTAGACAATTCTTACATAGAGTATTTGTTGGTTTTGAAATTTCAATAATTTCTTTTATTACTTCCTTTTTGTTTATGTTGACAATATTGTCAAAGTTTTTGTGACCCATTCTTCTGTGCCAGAGACAACTTTCATTCTCCTTTCCTAAACAAGAACTTTCCTCTCCAATTTCATTCAAAAAATATATGTTCTTCGTAGTCCTTATATCAATCACCACTAACTTTCTAGATCCTTGTTTGCTAATTTCACATTTTTTTGAGTTGAGCTAAAGTAGGGGTCCTTGATCACACATTTGAATTAGACTCAATAGATTTTGTTTCATATCTTAGAACAGTAACCATTGCATCTTTTCTTCCAATATTAAGTGTGCCTCTACCTATAATTTTAGTTGAATGATTATTGCCAAATGAAACCGATACATTTCTCTCTTTCTTCATATTTATAAACTTATTCATGTCACCTGTCATATGCTTTGAACAACCACTGTCAAAATACTAATCACTTTTACTATGTTGGGCTTCTAGAGAAAATGAGCATTGATTCTGATTTCTTTTCTATATCTCTTGTGGTTCTGATATCTGATTGTTAATGTTTTGCTTTGATTCCCTAGGTGGAATATTCAATATACAATTATTCAATATGTGTCCAAAATTATTGCATTTGTAGCTTTATACTTCATTTCTCAATGCATGAAAATTGTTTTGATTTCCACGATATGCTTCATAAAATTTTCTGGTATATCTATTATTTAAGTATCTTGCATAGTTTCTTCGATTCTTGGCATCGACTCTCCAATTTGCAGCTTTATGTCCAAAATTAGCACAATTAAAAGAATGAAATTAAAATAATCTTTGATACCTGGGAGTATATGATCTTCTTTGTGATACACTCCTTTTTAATTTGTCTTGTTTATTCTTCTTTATTTATGGAATGTTCTCCTTTGGGGGCATGCATTCTTCCTTCTTTACAAAATATTTGAAAATCTTTTCATAGTTGCTTTTCCTACTTCATGTTTTGTTGTCTTGGAGATCAAGCCTTTGACATTATGTACTTGAGTGTATCCTAGTTCGGATATATCATCGGATGGTATTTGACTATTGATTATTTCATCCAATATTTTGGTGCTCTTCTATGACATATCTTTCTTCTAAATATCTTTCCTTAAAGATATTATTTATGCTTCCAATTTTAAAATATGTTTCTCCTTTTCTTGTAACTGACTTCTACATTTTTCCTCAATTCTTTTGTCTTCTTCTATTTGAATTTTTAGTCTCGTGATCATCTACTCTAGTTCTTCAGAGTTGGAATACTGAGATCCCCCTTTCATTTTTAACTCTGCCTTGATTTACTTGTTTTTCTTTCCTTCCTTCCTAGGTTATTTTAGTTCATTGGTTAGATATTCTCTGAGCTCGACTTCCCCTTATTCTTCATAATTATATTCTACTTCCATGAAGAGTACTCTTTCTGAATGACTGCCACTATCATTATCCTCCCATCTAATGAATAACTGTTCTCCTTTGAGTAGAAACTTTTCTTGAATAGTTTTCTTTTGTTTCTTCTCTTGTTTCCCTTTTAATACTACTTTTCCTTTTTTTTGAGATTCTTCTTCATCACTATATTTATTCTTATAAGGACATTTAGAAGAAAAATGACCAATACCACAATAATTGAAACATTTAAATGGAAACATACCTTTATACTTGTCAGTTCCAATCTTTAAGTTCTTTAAAAAGTTAGCCATCTTTTCATATTTATCTCAATCATGACTACAACAACAACCTAGTTTTAAATTTTATTGTTTATTTTTCTTTGTTTTCTTGTATTCCTTGAAAGTTGCTTCCTTTGTGACTAGTGTTGTTTTGGTTTTGTCACATGGGTGAGTAAAAAAACAACACTGACATCCTTAGTTAAGTCATCTAAACAAGACATAGGTTTGTGAGTTGATTAGATAACCAAATACAAATGGAACAATGAAATAAAACTAAAAAAAAAAAAGAAATACATGTTAGAGGAGCTTGCAAGAACTAGAACCATGAAAAGAAAAAATGACCATCATATAGCTACTAATGGATCAATATATTGATAGGCTAACACCATACATAAAGGAAGAGACTTATGAGTCCCCTCTTCCTCCTTAGAAGGGCTCTTGATTTACCTAATAGAGAGATCTTCTCTTCATGCAATGGCAAGTGACAATGGTGAAGAAATACAATGCCAATACTCTCAAGTGATGAGTAGGATGGCCCTTGCTATAGTTCTTTAATGATTCAAAGAAAAAAGAGGAATCTCCAAGAAGAATTATTACAGCATAACAATACCTTGAATTTATTATTTTTCTGGCACACCCATGCCACATATTTATAGTGTCCATTCATGGCAAGATACAACTAGTTCAGAGTGTGAGAAAGGGGCCTTTTAGGGAACTTCCTATCCCTTGACCAGCATCCAAGCTAGATTTCACTCAAATCTAAGTGTCAAATTGTGTTGGGGGTCGGACTAGAAGTAGTTGAGAGGCTAACAAGATTCACAAATGGACCATTCATGATGAGTACGTGAATTTTCTCATAGATATTCACGCATCTTCCACATGGTGCACGCTAAGGGTTGTGTTAGCCTACATATTTTGTTCATTGTGCACATGCTCCCTTTGGTGAATTTGTGCACTTTAATTTTTGGACCAAGTGTATAGCTTTTGTGCCTTTTGATGGATTTTGATGTTGTAGGTGTACTAATTGTTGTTGGTATTGATGTCTTTATTCAACCATAGCATGCAATGTTGCAAACGATTTTTCAGTGATAAAATATTCCCTCTGATGTGTGAGATTAGGAGCATACATATAGCTGAAATACATCAATGTTTGTTTTGTTGATGGTGCCATTGTGTGGAAGACTGAAGAGAGGAATTGTAAGAGAGATCCATCGGAGGGAGAGGGAAAATTGTGGGACCCAAACCTTTCTCTAGAAAAAAATTAAATCTATGTACAAATGAGGAGGGCATGCCCCATGATCATCTCATGAAACTGAAATCTGTGACTATAACTGAAGATGTATGACGATGTAGATAACTACAGTTCCCTCGGGGGAAATTGATAATGATAGATGAAAGTTATAAATGGTGAATGAGCTTTGAAGTTAGTAAAGGACACCTGTAAGAAGTGTCGATGACTCCTAGGAATTTATGGCATAACAAATTTAGAGGTCTTCGTATGGTATGAAAAACAGCAATGGTCGCATAGTAAGACCCTCTGTAACATGAGAGTTTGTTGAAGTTGAATGTTTATGGGGGTCAACGAAATCATAAAGGAATGATGATTCTCTTTGTGTCATCTTTGACTCCTCATTGAAAAGGTAATGAGAGTCAAGATGTTGTCACCCTTCTGGGAACTGTGTTGATGTTGACAAAAAGGGAGACGTGACACCAAGAAGCAAAGGGATTTTTGAAATCCATTGAGTAATAGATGATATCATGTACTGATGAGTAACATAAATGAAGTGAAGAGTTGTGGGACTCAAGAATTCCCTTGGTTGGGGGATTTAAAGGATAACTAGAAGCAACCATAAAACTTGATCTAGTGTTAGGGGGATGAATAGATATGGGGTTAAACTATGCTAGAGGCTAACAAAGTAGGAAAACTCAGAGATCATGGGTACATGGACTTGGGATACTCGGGGTTTGTTAACGATGTATTTATGAAAAAAGGGTGGATTCCCCAACCAAGGGTGACATGGGTTTCTTTTTCGGGTAAAATAAGGCCATCGAGGATGATGACTAAAAAGCTATGTATATGTTGGAAACAAGGGATTTATTTAGTTACCAAAGAAATAGAGAATAATTTGGGTTGAGTATAAAAAATAAAAAACTAGTGCCCTATTGAAAGATGGCTTGGCCTTTTTTGAGCACAAGTTTGTGAAAGATAACTTGTCGAGAGTGGGGGCCCCATGGGTGTGTTTATGTATTGGGTAAGTGGGTGGCGGACAAGATGTAGATGGGAAAACTGATGGTGTATGAGATGGAGGGATATTGAAACTATGAGGGTGCAGTCAATAGAACCAAGTGTAGGATGATATGACCTGGAAGTCCATTGGGAAGGTTAGAAATATGATGAGAAGAAGTATGGGGTTCATTCTCAGAAGTGCATAATACTATTGGGATTCCCAATCCTAGGGGGTGAAATCATCATGAGTGTTAAGTTGTCAACAGGAGCTATGAAAGGAAAAAATCATGTGGGGGAGAGTGTTGTCATACAACAGTACCAAAATGTGGCAGAGGTGAAGATACTACAGAGCCGAATGTAGGGATCCTAAAGGTAAATGTAAAAGGGTGTGAATGGGATATGCATTTGATTTACAGAGGGAATAATTACATGCCAGTGTCGAACATATACCTAAAGGGGATGTAAAGCTTGTTGAACAAGTACCTACACACATGAAAACAAAATACACAATGTGAACAATATCTGATGACAAAGAACATATAATGTCTATTTGATCAAACTGAAAGTGAGGATGTGTACCTGAACATTTCCTGAGAAAAATGCTCCTGTGGGGAAAATTTCTGATAATAACCCAGGGAATGTGAATGTGTATATGGAGGGATCAGGATCTCTTGTCTAAGAATAGATCAAAAAACAGAGGCTCTAGGCTCCTTTAACACAGTGTGGAAGTTGGGAAAAGAGGGCTATATATGGATGGTGCACCCACAATCCAACCTCATTTCTACCTGTCACTATTGTTGATCTGACGAGAGATCTATGAAGTGATTTCGAGGTTACTGGAGCGTGAGGCTAACAATTCGGGAGTGGTGAGAGACATGTTAGTGGCCCTGTCATCCTGCATTTTCTGAATTTGATATATTGTAGGTAGGGGCTCTATGGAGGGTCATATAGGGGAATTTTAAGGGTTGGGGACCACAAGTGCGCATGAAAATGGGGAATACCAGTGCATGTGTGCGTGGGTAAAACTCAGTTTCCTGCACATTATGGGCAAGTTTTTCCTTCACAATCACCCACTTAGGGGTGAGTGTTTGTTCTTGAGACAGTCGCACATGTGGGCACTTGGGTAGGATAGATAGGTGCGTATGGGATGTGTGCTTATATTTTTAATAGTTGCGCACCCATGTGCATATATGAGCATTACATCTACGCACTAATACACAGATGTAGGAAGAACAATCATGCATTGATGCACAACTGGTTAGGAAAAATTCGTGCATTGTGTGTAGACTGAAGGGTATATTTTTTGGATATTTTAAGATGTTTGATGGATGATGTGGTTGATCTAGTATTTTGGGTGGATGGAGGTGATCAATAGAGTCTATATCACAATGTCATTCCATTGGTGAGAGCATGACTAGGACTGGTTGCAAGAGGCTATTAGGGCGTAGCCTAGAATACATAGACACTTGGCAGCCTACGAATTGCTTATTTTTTTTGAATGTCCCCTGATACGGTTGCAGGACTTCCTGGTACAGTTCTTGGTCAACATGTGGATCACTAATTTGTAGTGCTTTGTTGTGAGAGGGGAGGAACTGATGTTCATTGCGATAGAGGACAAGTACCTCTTGATAGAACTACCATTCCTTGGGAGGGAACTATTCATTGATCCCCATCTGCCAGGGCAGAACAAGGTGGAGACTATGGCGGCTCAACATTGCTCGGAGTCGAACCCTATGTCAAGGTCGGTCATCCAAAATGAATCCATCGATGAATTTTTGATTGAGTGCATCACGACCGTGGTGGTTAGGATCTATGAATCTTTGGGAACTCAACGAATCATTGAAAGTCAGCTAAGGGTGGTGGAGGAGGTCCTATATGGGACCTATTTCCATGGGGTGTGTTGATGCACACCCGGATGATGTCCCGTCTGAACCAGTGTTGGCGTGTCGAATCCAACAAATTTGCATTCGAGTACCTTTTGGTGGCTTGGTTTTTGTAGAGGCTGACTCTATTTCACCCGAGGATTTTATTAGAGCTATCGTCGCGATGAGAGCCATGATTGATCCGATGGATGCATGTGTTGGCCCGACATGCATGACGGGAGGGTGGCCACTATTTCATGGCCACGATGGCTTGATTGTGGAACCATATGACACAAGTGATTATGTGATATCCATATGTGGGTATGGACTACAAAAGGGATCCAAACATGGTGCTAATTCCTAGGGAGGACTGGGACCAGAGAGGTATGTGTTTTATTCATTTTTGTGATTTTGGTAGATAAAATTTATCAGACATGTATAAATTAGACCATAGGGATGAGAGGCAGTGGTCGTTAGGGATCTGACGCAACATGAGCTCGCAGAGCTGAGGGCTGGGCAGAGGCGCCAATGAGATAATGTCAATGTAGGACCAACTAGAGAGCCACAGGGCGTTGATGCAACCACCTTAGAGGATATGTGTAGATGGTGTGAGTGGTTCCTGTAGGGTGTTCCTAAGGGCATATGGGCCCACATTCAGGATGAGGAGGTCTTGAAGAAGAGTGGCATATGTTGATCCATAGAGAAACAATGACGGAGGAAACAATGACTAGTTGAATGCCTCTTAGAGATGGAGGGACCCCAGCTGGTGGGGCACCTTTGACTGATAGAGGACCTAGGGGGGAGCTCTCGAGGCACCTTTAGTGCTAATTTTTGTATGTATAGGTTAGGGAGCCTGATTTTGTAGAGCGTAGTTGATACCCACTTTTTGTGTACTCATAGGGATGATGGAATTCATGAGCCTACGGGAAGTTGTATATCTATTTTTTGTAAAGCATTGAAGACCTTGATGATATATATATATATATATATGTATATATATATATATATATATATATGATGGATACATTGATCATGAATTTCTTTATGTTTTTTGTT
Source organism: Picea glauca (assembly GCA_000966675.3). NCBI lineage: Eukaryota > Viridiplantae > Streptophyta > Pinopsida > Pinales > Pinaceae > Picea > Picea glauca. The sequence continues at coordinate 751,111 of JZKD02S0085669.1, read as the reverse complement.
TTATGATGTATGATTTCTATTTCTATCTATTGACAAATGTATGATTCTATGTATATGATGTTGTTAATGTGATAAATTCCAATCTAATACTAGGTTATCCATGTGATCTACTACTTGATTGATATTTCTTGGAATATGTGTAAATATGATGGAATCAAATTTGTGATATAAGAGTCTAAATTGCAAGTATTTGCGAAAGAGGCAAGGATCGTAAACATGATACACATTGTTGAGTTGTCAAACAACAAGTTCAAAATATAATAGAACACTAAGGTAACGAATATGGTGGTAACTAGCCTCGGCAAGGAGACCAACGATGGCATCATATTCGGTATGGTTGTTGGTGGTCGGACCTAAACATATGCTTCTGGAATGGAGTAGGATATGTGAGGGGGTATAGATGTCCCAAGCAGTCGAAGCGTGATTCCGGGTCTAGTGATTGGAACTATTAGTGAAACCGATGTGGTGGGTTGATGGATGATGCATATCTCAATAACACGGGTGATAGATCAGACACTAGGAGTGGTGGAAACAAAGAAGACTAAAAAATCTACAAATTTGTACAAAGAGAAACCTAAGGTAGGGGTGCTACGCTTAGGCATAAAAGTTATTTAAGTAAAACATGTTGATGGGTTCTTTGATAGGGTATCCTTCTAGTGAGGCCAATATGTGGGCGCCTTTAGTGAGGCAATGTTGGATGATGAAGGGGTCATTCCACAATGACATGAATTTCCCATGGCCCAAAGTTTTTTGGGTGATATCATAGGCTACCACGAGATCACCTTCATTGAATAAGCGAAGGTTGACATCGCGGTGGAATCTGGATTTGGACCATATTTTAGATGCCTCATTCTATTGTAATGAAGATCAATGGTATTTATCAAGTGACTCTAAGGTCAGCAGGTGTTGCTCCATTGGAGCAGTGTCAGGAAAGATCTCTATGGTAGTGTGTAGTGTTGGGATTTAACACTTGATAGGGAGGGTGGATTTGATTCCATGGATGAGGTGGAATGGTGTAAAACTTGTGGTAGTTTTGATTGTTTTGTGATAATCCCATAAAGTGGAAAACAACATATGATTCCAATTGGTCTTATGTTTGTTGATGGTACGTTGTAGCATGGTTTTGAAGACTTTATTCATAGACTCTACCTATCCATTGGAATGAGGTTAGTATGGGGGGGAAACCAACCTAATTTTGAGGAGAGTTCTTCAAAGACCTCGTTCTCCGAATGTTTACCATGGTCGTAAACTAACTATTGTGGGACTCCAAACCGAGTAATGACATGGTTGAAGAAAAAACATGTTTTTGTGTCAACAATGTCGTTGAATGTGGGAATGGATTTGACCCATTTGGTAAATTAATCCACTTCCACGATAATGTACTTTTTTTCATTACTGGATGGAGGATGGAAAGTCAAGAAGTCTATGCCCCATTTATAGAATGGGTCGGTTGTGATGACTGGGTGTAGAAGAGTTGTTGCAGCTCCTTCTTTCTTTGCATAAATATGACATTTGTCGCATCAATTGACAACATGGATATATTCATGAAACAAAGTGGTCCAGAAGTAACCTCATTGAATGATTTTTTGGGCACTGGACATACTCGATAGGTGACCACCACAAGCATTGTTGTGGCAATCATTCAAGACTCTGTGAGCATCATCGATGGTAAGATATCATCAAAGGATGGTATTGACCCTACATCGATAGAGAATGTATCCAATGAGGAGGTATCATGGGTATCGATGGTGAATGCGTCGATGATCATCTTGAGAGAGATGAGACCAAAATTTATGTGTACAAAGGTAGAAGAAGAGGTTCTCGTACTAGAGGTCGTTGGAGGGGATGTAGAAGAGGTGTTCATTGGGGAAATATTCATTGATGGGGGAAGATTTGGTGTCCGAGGGAAAAGTCATAATGATTTCGGCTAGGAAAAGAGATTTCTTGCTTTTGGGAGTAGAGAAATGTAGATCGTATTCCTGGAGGATAACAATCCATTGGGAAAATTTACCATTGATCTATCGATGACTAAGAAAGTACTGCTTGGGGTTGGAATCTGCTATGACCTTGGTAGTTCGAAGAAAAATATAATTTCGCATTTTTTGGACTACGAAGAAAAATGCTAGCAGAAGTTTCTCATCATGATTATATGTCAAGGGTGGCCCTGAAAGGTTTTTACTAATGTAGTAAATAACATGTTCATTCCCATCATCTCCTAATTGGACAAGGACTACTGCAAGTGAGATAGTCGAGGCTAATAAGTAGAGGATGTAATCACGATCATAGTCCATGGGACTAATCAAAGGGGCATTGGATAGGGCAGATTTTAAATCATCAAAATTTGTTTGAGCATGTTCATCCCATCAAAATGGGATACCATGTCACAGTAGGCAGAGAAAACCATGTTTGTGAATGGCGTAGTCTGGGACAAAAAGATGTAAAAGGTTGGATTTTACTTGTAGGCTCTATAGTTGGCGTAAGTTCCTAGGTGGGAGAATTTCGGTGATATCTTGGACCTTGAGGAGTTCCACCATGTTGGGATACAATGAACCCGAGGAGGCGTCTGGTAGTGACGCAAATGACAAACTTGAGGGGGTTTAAGCAGATATTATACTAGCAACATTTTTGGAAAACAATGCGTAAGTCATCTAAATGTTGGGTTCATTTTTTGGATAGAGAAGTGAGGTCATCCAAATAAGAAACGATGATGTGATCAAGATCATGAAAAATGTAGGTCATGGCCCATTGAAATGTAGCACCAACATTTTTTAGTCCAAAAGGCATGACGCGATATGCAAAGGTACCCCAAGGGGTTATAAAAGTGGTTTGTATTGATCTATTGGGTGGATATGAATTTGATTATAGCTTGAGAACCTATCCATAAAGGATAGTGCCTCATTGCCGATACAATCATTGATGCTTTGGTCGATGAAGTTGTCTTTGGGGCAACCATGGTTGAGATCACAAAACTTTTTGCAGATGTGAATAGTTCCTTGTTTTTTGTTAATAGGGATGCGGTTGGAGACCCACGAAGTGTACGCAATGGGGTAAATGAGCCCGACAATGCGTAACTTGTTAATTTAAGCTTTGATAACCAAAGATTTGGATGGGTGTAGGGGGCATTGATTTTGATGAACAAGGGAGATAGTCAGCTAGGTGTTGATTCAATGTTTGACTATAGAAGGATTGAGGTTAGGAATCTTTGTATATGATGAGGCAAAAATGTCTCAGTATTCCTGAAATAGATATTTGTAAGCGATGATTTCTTCAGGGGAGCATGAAACAACAATGGTGATCTGTTCTACAGTGCCTGGTTTAATGGAAATGACAATTTTGTCTGTGGGGGAGATGTTTTCCATGTTGCCTTCTTTAAAAGCATCAGGGGTAGGGATAGAGTTTTTGAACCAATCTATATTCCATATAGGAATGAAATCCTTGGTTATGATTGTGCACAAGGAGGCTTGGGTAGGAGGGTGAAAGGCCTCTTATGAGATGAAAAGTGCTCGATGATGGAGTGCATTACAAGGGAAATTGGGGGTGGTTAGTTCCTCCAAAATATCTTGGTCATAGTGGAAAATATGAGAAGACAGGGGATCCTAGGAGATGGCAGGGGGAACTGTTAATGGGTAAGTGTGATTTTCCTCGAAGGATGAGGATGTACAAGGGATATTGTTTACATGGTGTGATATCTCTCTTGTCATAAAGAAACTATTAGGATACTGTAGATGGTATCTCATTCCCATGGTGACTAACGAAGAAATATAACAAATGTTAGTAATGTGAGGAGTAGTAGGGAGATCCTGAGGGGGCTCAGGCAGGGATGTGTGGTGTACTGCAACTAATGTTTTGGCAGAATTGAGGTAGATCTGGGCAACGATGGGTATAATGGACATATTCTGAGCATAGGGAACAAGTGAAATTGGTTTGTAACCCTTTCTTATGTGTGGTTGAGGAGTCTGTAGTAGCAGATGAAGTACTTGGTTGAGTGGTAAGCAATGGGGTTTGTTTGGGGAGCTAGATAAGATTTCATAACTCGGGAAGAGTAGGGAATATGTTAGTGGGGTGTCCTTCTCTTTTTCATATTGTGCAAGGAGGTTGATCTTAGGGAGAGAGAGGAGCTATGGGCTTGTTCTTTCTTTGTATGCCCCCAGTGGTGGTGGTGTTTCCACCCATTAGGGGTGAGGGTAGTGTGGTAGGAGCTTGTACTAGGATATGCATCGATAGTCCCTTTGTTTGAGGAGGGAGAGATGGTGTAGGAACCATGGAGGGTGGATGGAAATACCATATAGGGATGGTAAGAACCATGTTGGGAAGGGTGAGAGTAGAAGCTACCTGGAATTCTTGGACTCTAGGTGGGAGGTAGAAGAAGGGGATTTGGTCAATGGCTTGGGGGACTGTCTCCCAAATCATGATTTTCCAGTGGAGGGGGGGTGGGGGGGATCCAAAACAAGTGGTGCAGTGGTGTTTTGATGGAATTATTGAGGTAGGAGTTCCCCAAATGGTGGAAATTTGATGTGGGGAGGGCCCTCGGTGAGAAGAGTATTGTCTCCGATATTTTTTCAATTAGAGGAAACTACGCACACTTGTGCTAAAATAGAAGGATGTAGGAGAGTTGGTGCTTCATGATAACTCCATAACAAGGATGGGTCCTTGAATATTCTATGACCAATGTCAATGACTAAAAAAAAATCCAAGCTAGTGTAGATGAGGGGGAGGATGTTATAAATGTTGGCGGAATGATTAGGCTCGTAATGTGTAAGTTGGTTGATGGTGAGGATTTTTCCATTATGGGGGAACATCAGTGTACAAAACACATAAGAGGATATAGCCTTCATAGCATACATGTAGCTATGCCAAAAAAATATACTTTAATCAAGTGGGGCGTCCATAACTTCAACGTTAGTCAGGATGGTTTTTCCCAAAATTTCTATACAGACATTTTGGAAGAGCCCTTCAGGGGATGATGTTCGATCGTCATAAGCTCTTAACGTAATGGAAGATGGTACTAGCTCAGGTGAGTCGAGATTCTGTCATACAACTTTGGACATGATGCATGTGGATGCACCTTCATCGATGATACACTGATGAACTATGATGTTTCGAATTTTAACTGGTATTTGGAAATATACCAGGGAAGGGAGGCGTGGTTCTCCATTATCTAAATCAAAGGTGATAAGTCGAGTATCAACTGGGTCGACTGCCCCTAAAGAGGAAATCAAGTATTTATGTTGTGATGGACATGTTTGGAGGACCTTCAGCATAGACATGGCTATAGGGGATTTTACTAAGTCATCGACCAGAATGTAGTTATGGGTGGCCCGAGCATGAGGGTTATGTACATTTCATCATAAAGGTATAAGGGGCATACATGGATTGGGTTCATTTTTAGGGCATCGAATCATAAATCATTTTCTGAACGTATCGAGAGTTTTACCTGAAGTGGTTCGGGTAGAGTTGGGAGGGACTTTGTATGAACGATTGTGTGTTTGCAGAAGAATCTCTTCTTTGCCGGTATGGAGGATATTACGATAAGTCAAATTTTTGGGTTGATTGGGAGCTAGGTTTTCCTATTACACCATTTTTAGTGGGGTAGAATTTATCTCTTTTTGGGTATTCATAACACCTTGGTGTGGAATAGGGTTCTTCAAAATGGTCGGAGGTGTTAGTTGAAAATAATGTTGTGTAGCCTACTGAGGGGTAGGCGGTGTCGGAGGGCGTTGTGTGTTCATGAATTCTTTCACCCATTTGAAATCGAAAATTTGGGGTAGTGGTGTGTATAGTGTCAATACTCACCACATAGAGTGCAAGGGAAGTTAGTTATGAGATTGTTGTTCTTCCCTTGTCGTGGTTGATTGTTATTGTTTCCCCCTTGGCAGTTTTGGTTTTCTTGATTTTGGTTTCCCCCAACGAGATAGTTTTGTTGGGGGTTACTTCCTCTCGGTCCCTAGTTTTTATTGTTTCAGTTTTTTCCTTTCTGTATTCAACTTTTCAAAAGCATGAACTTGTTGAATGGGAGAAGGTTGGATAAAATTAACCTTAGCATGTGGTTGTCCTGGTGGAGGAGAAACTTTTTGGGGAGGACCGGGAAATGAAAAATATGGATTTATTTGAGGAGACAATCCATATGGTGTATAATAAGTTGAGGTATTTTTGGCACTTTTGGGGTTATATGTGGGGGTTGGGGGTGAACTTCTACTTGATTGAGAAACTTGATGTATCATGGGTACCAATGGGGATCCTCCCAACGGTGGAGGGGGAGCCAGAAGGTATGACTGTTGGTGAGTGGTAGGAGGGTAATACGATGTCCCTCCATATGGTTGAGAATATTGGTTTGCACCATAAGTAGGTGATGGTTGGATGTAAGGACTTAGATGTGTCATAGAACCAATCAACCCATCCGCAACGTGGGAAACCCCACGTTTGTCGTAGCCAAATGGTAGGGGTCTGGGTGCATCAAGTAATAGTGTGTACAAGTAACCTGATTGAGCATATATGAGGTCAAATTTTTGAGCCTTGATGATGGCATCCTATTTTGATTGAGGAAAATTGGATGCTACATCTTTGGCAATCACAGGGACAAGTGATTTGAGAAACCAATCGAGATGTCTTTCTTTGGTGGTTTCTTCTTTACATAAACTATGTTGCCACATCCATTCATGGAGGTTGTCAAAGATATGGGTAACAATGGTTTGTTTGAACTCAGAGAGGAGTTCTAAACCAGTGTCATGATGAAATGGTAATTGGAAGAAGGACAAAAAGGCCTTCGCCAATGATTCAAAGGTCACATGGGACCCCTATTTTTCGTCCACATACCATTTCATTGATGAACCCGTGAGAGTTCGTTGAAATAAACTTAAGTGGATGGAATCATCCATGATGTTTTTTGAAGAGAACCATAAGTGGTAGTTCATAACATGGTTGGCGGGGTCTTCCCCTGGTTTTCCTTCAAACTTCAAAATGTCTGAAGGTAACTTGGTAGGCATATTGGGCCAAGTAGCATCCTGGAAAATGGGATCATTCATGAGTTTGGTTAAATCAAGAGTGTTGAGGGATGAAAAGTATCGAAAAGGGGGATTTGGTGGAGGATTAGTTGCAGCCATCATGTACGTAGGTAATTAACCTATCCCTTGTGAGGGATTTGGTGGGTGTGTACCTCTTTGAGAAGAATGTTGAATCCCACCTCCTTGTGAAGGAGAACCAATGGATGGATCTCCTTGGGTATTTGACACAAGAAAAGTGGAACCAGGTAAAGATGATCCCAAAAGAGTAGCACTCACTGGGGTGTGACATGGTTGATTCGGTGAGGTGGAAAGACTAGGGACTCATCCTAGAATAGGAGGATGATTTTACAAGTGTCTAGAACAATGAGGATTTTGTGGTTCCCCTATGGTTTCGACTAGAAAAGTAAATGTGTGAAAATGGTGACAAGAGAAATAAATGAAAAAGTGATTTAATATTTTCAACCTTCACAGAATAGTATAACTCACAATTGCATGTAATAAAATGAGCATCATACATAAATCAATTGTAAAATAAACAAGCATGTGGATATTTTGATTTTGTCTGCGTGGGGGAAACAACAACAAAAAATAAAATCTCTTGTCCTAAAATACTTATCGTCCTTCCTCTCGATTTAGCATTGGGTCTTCCGATAACACTCGACAATGGGTTCTGAAGCCACAGGAATAGGAACTAATGAAGGTTGAAGTAGTTAGTTATAATGAGGGTAGAGAGTGCATATCTCGAAAGAGATGGTGATATTTCCCAATTGCCAAATAAAATCCAACCAAGGTGCTATTGTAGCCCACAACCACCACCTATGTAGATATCCTTAGTTTGGACACTAAGTGCCTCGATCAAAGTGCAACTTTTAGATTTTTGGCCTAAGAAATGGGTCTTGGGTTTGACGCCCTCACAAGAGTTGGGTGACTCAAGGAGGGATGCAAAAAACAACCAGACCTCGAAATTCAACCCTTCATGGGTATCTGCATGCCTTATGGTATAGGAACACTTGAATTGGATAATTTTGAAGGATATTTATTCTCAAATTCTATTGTTTCAAGATGTGAGAACCTGATAATGGGGGGTTATTTGGATTCCTAGCCCCAAAATCTTACCTAGACTAAAAATTTTCTTTTGGAATGTCTTGTGGAGGAAAATTTTATCCGTTCTTAGAAAATGTTTAGTGTGGTTGGATGAGAGATTGGGGTCATGGACCAATCTTGTCTTAATTAAATGGATGTCGATAATTTCCAAAGAAGTAGTCAGATCTTTTAGAATTCCTTTGAAGTACTTTGTGGTTACTAAAAAATAAAGATTCCTTCAACATCGATTATTCTAATATAAATTATGTGTGTGAGGAGTGGCTTTATGTGCAAGAAAGTGAAAAGTGTGCAAAATATTTTTAATAAGTTACGTGTAATATTGCAGCATGTGGACTTCTCGTGGTCCTTACAAATCTTCTTACCTAGCTTACTATGTTTCTTTGGTACAACCTTGCAGAATATTTAAATCCCTAAAGAACTAGAAATGTGGACATATGGGTCTTTACATGATCCTTTAAACTCCCTAGAATGTTTTATATGCTAAGAAATTTTTTGAAAACTATCCTAAGATTGTAGACACATGGGTATGTATGGGCATGTTACTTTACTTTTTAAACTTTCCTAGAGTGTTTTCTAAACTAATAAATCTTTTAGAAACTATCCTAATATGGAAAACATGTGGACATGTATGGGCCCTTACAAAGATTTAAGATGATTTCCAAAACTAAGAGGTACCCTAGGGGGGTATTGTCCTCTCCTAATTATTTTTAAAGGAGATGAAATTTATTTTCAACCACCTTTTCTGATTCCTGAGATCACACTAGAGTGTGGGGGAAGAGAATACTTGTAGTGTACCAATTGCTCTGATACCAATTTGTAGTGTACCAATTGCTCTGATACCAATTTGTAGTGTACCCTTCACTACCCAGGTTCACCCAACCTCTCTCTTTACCATTCATTACATGGATTTAAAAGAAACAAATGCATTTAACCAGAATTAAACACACTTAACAACTCAGAGTAAAATATATGGGTACAGCTATAATTAATCATTCCATAGCGTTTATCATTAATTCATTCACACAGCGGAAAACATGATACAAAACAGCACAGTCATGTCAAATGTGATAAACATAACTCAGATTACTTATCTTTTATCTGCTGTAGAAAACACCAACCAAGTGCAGGCCTTCCACGAACCTCCCAACCTTAGACCACACTATTCATCAGCTCAACAGTAGGTCACCCCCGAGCTGGGACCGAGCTCCACCCCAAGGAAAGGAATTTAGACTCAGGCTGAGGTTACAGGGAAGATAGCACATACACATTCACCAGGAAGAAGTTCTCCCAGGAATCTCCCACACTCACTGCACACAGACCCTCATTCCCCACATGCCTGTTCCACCCCAGGAGAGTGCACCTTCTCTGTCACCCAGATAGTCCTTCAGCTTCTAGTCTCCCTTACCTTGGGTTACAGGAACAGATTGGACCGGAATTCTCCGGGCTCTATGGAAGCTACAGGGTTCCTTCCAGGAGTCCTCTTCTCCCTCTGCGCACTTCCTCACCTGGAGGAGTCTCTCACAGGCCAACAAGCCTCACGCAGTCCAGTACTGCACAGTCACAGCCATCCACAGGAAACACAGACACAGGTTTCCCCAATTCAGTTCAGCAATCGCTAGATGATCTCACAACAATGTTTCTCGGAACAGGGACTCCACGCACATGCTAGCTCAGCTTCACCAAATAACACAGACACTTCCACTCAATTCAGCACAGGCTTCTCGTTCAGGGAATGCACACGGGTTTCCTCAGAGACACGGGCTTTCTCAGAGACCAACACAGACTCCACGCTCAATG
>JZKD02S0085669.1:708359-719639 GCA_000966675.3 Picea glauca | reverse complement strand
TTTTGATGGGGAATGGAATGTAATGGCATATTCTTACAAACATCATGTAATTATTTTCTAGTGTTCTTATGTACATGCTTACGAGATAGCATTAATCCACTAGATCCCATTATAACTCTACAGTTAAGCATGCTCCAGCTAGAGTAGTACTAGGATGGGTGAATGCCTAGGAAGTCCTATTGTTTTACATGCCTATGGAAATTTATAAACTTTGATTAATTTATCTCATATGCATCATGGGAATTGTTCTCCTCTCATTCTCTCATATATAAATGAGGTGAAGGAGTCCCTTTAAGTATGCAATGAAGAGTTATTTAAATATTGATGTGAATGAAGAGTAGAAATCATATTTTTATTTTCACGGACAATCTACCTTATTCTTATACTTTGTGTTGTACAATGTTTTTCCATTTGATTCATCAATGAAAGTTGGGTTTCATTGTATTTTTGTGTTCTATGCTATATTTTTTTTGTCTCATTTCCTTCTCATCATAATATGGATCAGTGGTATCAAAGAAATCATCTCCTTTTCATTTCTCAGTGCATGTCCCTGATGTGGTTATGATATAGAGAGTTGGGTCTCAAGATATTTTCTATCGAGGACAACCACTCTCTCTAGCCCAAGTGACCTTCCATGACAAAAGAAAACATAGATGATAGAGAAGAAGATTCTTTCAATATGTTTCTATAGGAATCCATTGTGCAATAGAGGAATGAGATGATGAAAAAAATTTCTTAGATCCTTCGAGGACTACTGATCTTGGAAGCTTAGGCATTTTTAACAAGAAACCATTTCAGACATGTGAGACCCTTCAAGGTACAAGTCAATTTCGATATCCCCTTATTTGAAGGCCAGATAGTTGCAAATGATCTAGAAAAATGGTTAAATCTACTAGAAGGTTATTAATCTATACAAAAACATTCTAACAGTAAAAATATCACCTTTTTGACCCTTAAATCCCTTCCCCAGGTCAAGTCTTACTAGGAAGGCTATTGGGAGAGAGAAACCACAGATGAATCTACACAATTCAGGAGAGAACCCACTTGGAAGGCTTTTATAGATTCCTGAAAGGAGGAGTTCTATCATATCAGAAACTATGATGACCAATACATGAGAGGAATGAACCTACATAAATAAAAAAAGAGACCAAATGGTGTTGGAGTACACTAACATCTTTCATACCTTATGCTCAAAGATATATATCAATGACTCTAAGTGAGACTTTTCTTTGAAGTACAACAATGGTATCCAAAGGCACATCCAAACAAAGATTTATTTCTTGGATATATCCTCACTCGGGGTTGCTGATCAGTGTGCAGTCAAAATCGAGTAGAAATTCAAGCAGCGGAGTAAGATGAGTTCGAGTTTAAAAATACACCAAAACATAAGCATGGAAAAGGTAACCCTAACTCCCATAATGAAGGAAATATAAAAAAGTAAGAACAACCTCAAGAGATTCATTCCAAGACACGGGAAAATAAGGGTAATGGGAATTTTAAGAAAGACACAAGAAAGTGGTGTGAGTTCCACAGCAACCCCTCGTACAACATTGATGAACATCACTCGAAATAGTCATTGGATGTTGAGCTTAAATAAAAATAATTTGATCTTGGCCTGGAATATAATTCGAAGAACAATAAATGGAAACATATCATTGATGTAGATCCCACTGCTACCATCATCGAAAAAAAAATACAACTAAAAGAACTGTAGGAGCTTGAGGGGGGATGCCTCTTCGACTTGCAGATGTGGGTAAAGGGTACCCCACTGCATTTCATTCTTGACAGTGGGAATCTGAATAAAACGATCTTAGCCGAGGTTGTCAATAGATTGAAGCTTCCAGCTATTTCACACACTCAAACATACACCATCAGATGGCTGAGTCGGGAAAGAAACATTTGTGTTAGCTAATAGTGTCACTTGTCCTATGGCATCAATCCCTTCAAGAATGAGGTATTGTGTGATGTTTCCCCACTTGAATTATGTGATGTTATTTTAGGAAAACCATATATGTGGAAACACCATGCTATCAATGAGTCTCAAACCTGCAGTGTCTTTGTTACTTTGGGAGGTCAGGTCTATAGGGTGCCATAAGTAGCTCCAACTAATGCCACTTCATTGATATCGTAAAACCAATGTCGCAAAGAAATATCTAAGACTAAAAAGTTTTATCTCTTCACAATCCAGTCATATTGTGAACATAGGGTCACTGTGACCACTACATCCTTAGTCCAAGGCATTTCTATCTTGCAGAAGTAGGTAGACAATATTGTAGGGGAGCACAAAGAGAATGATATTCTTCCATATGTTAATCATAGATCTATTGGCCAGAACCCTTTTCAGGTGTTCTTGGGGTTCCAACAATTATCCTTCATTGATATTTCTCTTCTTCATGCATCTTCACCAAGAAATTACTCCCACACTAATACCAAGACATATCATATATTCAGATATGTTGAATTGATCTAACACCTCCAACAGTTTCATGAAATCCTTCCACATGTAAAGTAAAATAAGGACATCTACATCAATAAGGAAAGTGGCTCACCAAGATTCAGATTCAATATAAGTTTCCCCCTCTCCCAAGAAAAATTGACATAATGGGTCATCCAGAAGGATATTGGTGGCCACCCACCTTTTCCAACTGGCTCAAAACAATTTTCTGACAATTTTGGTAATTTAATATTTTTAGCAATTTTTCACTTTCGAAGTCGTTTTGAGGCCCTAAATGATGTTTTTTGGGGAAAATGGGGAAAAATATAACATTTCCATTATTATTTACCCAAAACTAAATCTCCTCGATGATACCTTTCGAATGAGATATCATACGCCTAAAATGGAGATCGTATGCAAAAGTTACGACCCCGGGAAGTTGATGTACTAACTTACCCAAACGGGGCCCACATGAGTTTTGGTGCTTCATCTCCTAGGGTTAGGTTTTTGGATGTATAGGGTTTTTGGAATTCTTGTTTATTGTAAAAAGGCAGTCAGAGCCTCATTGTAATCATCTTCTTGTGAATGAGTGCAGTCATCACATCTCTTCTCAGAGATAAACTACCACCATCCCAACAAGTTTGTTTCTGCTGCATTTTACAGTTTTGGCTTCTTTCCTTATTGAATAAAAAACTAGTTTTACTGTATCTCTGTTATTTTTTGTTAAGCACCTGTTAATAATATGTATTCATTTCATTTTCCTCATAAAATACATATCAATGGGGACCATTTCTTTCTAAGGGGGGAGGAATGATCCAAGTGGATCTAACTGACCATCCACCTTTTCCATTGAATCAACATTTCGAGCCTATGGTTTTGATAAAAAATGATATTCACCCTTTTGATGGGGAATGGAATGTAATGCCATATTCATTTGTTAGTTTTAGACATCATGTAATGGTTTCCTAGTGATCTTATGTACATGCTTATAACATAGAGTTAATGCACTGGATCCCATTATAAATCCACATTTAAGTGCACTCGAGCTAGAGTAGTATTGGGATGAGTGACCGCCCGAGAAGTCTTACTATTTTACATGCCTATGTAATTTTATAAACTTAGAATAATTTATCCTAGATGCATCATGGGAATTTTTCTCCTCTCACTCTCTCATATGTAATTGAGGTGAAGGAGTCCCTTTTAGCATGCAATGGAGTGTGATGTAAATCTTGTTGCGAATGAAGCGTAGCCAACATCACTTTATTTTTCGAGATAAGCTACCCCATTATGTCAGTTAGTGTTCTACAATGTTTTTCTATCTTATTCATTAATAGAAGTTGGGAAGCAATGTATTTATGTGTTCTCTACTCTATTTTTGTTTTTGTCTCATTTCCTTCTAAGCATAATCCCTATGACATACTAGTTATTTTAAGCTCCATCCCATTTTTCATGTCTCATGCTTACACAAGGTGATTGTAACTAAGTTCCAAACTCAAACCACTCTCCTTGAATTGGATGAAGAGGGTTCCATATAATTTCATCTATAAGCAGTCTTGGAACAACATGAGCATCATCTCTGCTAGCGTACCATCAAGGAAGTATTAGTGCAATGGAAAGATACAACTTGAGAAGATGCCACCTTAGAGTTGGACACCATTCTCCAACAATTTCCTCATCTCGAGCCTTAAGGAAAAGGTTGTTCTACAGGGGGGGGATGTTAGGGACCTAGCCTCCCTAGCCCCTCACATAGGTATAATAATATTTTTTCCATGTAATAAAGGCTAACATTAGTAAATATGTCATATTTAATAAATGCAAACAAGTCAATGAAAGAAGACCTAATAGAAGCTTTCGCTTCTAGAAATATCTTCATCTAGAATGTTCTTTAGAAGATAGAATTAGTATAAATAACATTAGGAGGTATAATAATCCGTTTTCTTGATAGTTATTATAATAGAGTTTTTTGTTGCTGGAGGTTTCCCCCTTGAAGAGGAAATTGAACATTACCTGCTATCCATAAATGTATCTTTTTTAGTTGTGGTTCTCTACACTTTGTTGTTACACTAGTATTTTTCTACAATATATCTATTTTCTGATTAATATAATAGATTTGATACCTTACAACTCTTCTTCATTAGATAGGGAGTTATAGAAATTGAAGAATTTATATAAACTCTTAACTTTTATAAATATAAATATTTTTGATATATTTTATATATATGAGTGTATTATATTTTATGTTACTATTATAAATATATTTTAATGACACATTCAACAACTTGTTCTAAGGTAGAAGGGGAAAACTCATTTAGTTTGGGTTTTATTATTTCCATTATATTTTTACATTTCATTAATCAGATAAATTAAAATCATTATAATTGTTTTCTTAAAAAAGAGTGTTATTAATTTTTTTTAGCATGTAATTTTACATTTATTTATCTTACATTTACCACAATAGCTTAGATTTTCCATTTTATACAAGACATTAATTATTTTTTCTTCGTTCCTTTTCCTATGGCATAAAATTACACATATTTCTTTAAACTTCATAGTTTTTTGTAGTTCCATTATTAGTTTCTATAGTTGGAATAACTCTTAAGTTCTAAGATAAAATATAGTTTAATTAACTCTTAATTTCTACATTAATATTTCAATAGTTTAGTAGTCTTACATAATATTTTCATAGGTAGTTTAATATGAGATGTCTAAAATTTCGGTAGATCATAATTTAAATTTAGAATTTTTGTGCCAATATTTTCTTCTTTTAAAATTAGATTTTATAAATTCAATATTTAGTATAATCTTGGTTTTCAAAACCACATTTAAATAACTAGGGTGAGATATTAAATATTGAACTTGCATAGATTTTGAAGATCACTGCATAAAAACATAACAAACTTCAAGTTGATAATTAAATGTATAACATAAATAAATATTGTAAGACATTCAGTTTGACTATCATAAGCGAGGGGATACAACATACATGCATTACTACATATACTTATATTTATATAGACATGGAATTTAACAAAGGGTTTCTATTAGAAATCAACTGTATAGAGAAGCATTATTCCTCTACCAAAATGTTATACTATTAGAAGGATTCCCTCCTATGCATGACTAGCTATAAAAAAAAATAGCATATTTCTACTTCCTACACCAATATCCCAAACAATTGAAGACTTAAAAATTCTTAGTACAATTCTACATGAAAGTATAAGGTGAAGGAAGAATATCGATTAATTAGTAATAATTTCACCTTGACCAATCAAGGTTTGTAGCCAATTATCCTAATCTATTAGGGTGGCTAGATCTCAGTGAGAATCATTATTTTCTCATTGTCTAGAAGTATTTCCCTCTAATAGAAAATATATTAGAATGTCCTTTAAAGACAATCTTTTTGTATCTTATATCCCAACCTCATGTAACATAATTAGGTAGGGGAGATAGAAATACATCAAAAGACTCAAGAACCTTTGTTTCATCCACTTGATGAAGAAAAAGTTGAATAAGTTGAATTGTGAGGCATAGTCACACTTGTTTAGGACACAAAGGAGGAATGAATGAAAATATTCAACAAGAGGAAAAGGAACTCAAATCTATAGCAAATTCTAAGAATAAATTGACATAGAAACTTATTCTATAGAAATATTGTTTTGTCACTCTTTTAAGTTCATAGTTTTTTTTCATTTATTCATAGATTCGAAGATATGGAAGGAGATATTGGGAAAATGTGCTAAATTTGCCTAACATAGCTTCCGAAAATTAGTTCCAAGCATATTAATTATATTTAATAAATGTGCAGCTGAGTTATTAATGAAACATTATAGTGGAAGCATAAATATGGAAACCATACACAATGTACACATGTAATTTATGGGCAAAATACCCCTAGAAAAAACCCTAAGGTAAAACCAGTTCCTTTTCAATTTTATTAAATAAAATCTCATCTCCCATCATGGGTTACTGGCCCAGCTAAAAAAAATACAAAACAACAAATATCCAACATTTAGAATCCTAAAAATCAATCTTTTGATCTTGTTGGTTGGTTGTTATCTCCCTTTCTACCATTTTCCTTCTTTACACATCGCCTACCCCTACACACTTGGATGGAAGTCCTTCTCCATTGACTCAATGAAATATCACTCATTGCTTATTTGTGTCTCTACTACTCTCACTTAGGCTATGCTTGATAACCATGAATTTATCCTATATACAAAACATTAGATCTCAAAAGTGATCAAATGTTGAAATTAAATATCACCTTCACTTTATGATCTAATGGATAGGATTTAATTTAATTCACTAATGAAAAATTCTTATGCATTTATTTAAATTAAGCTCACATTAGTTACAAAATTACATTAACTTTATTAATCACTTTAATAAAGTAAATATCCTAAGTGTTCAGAGGTAATAATGATGAACCTAACGTGTTATAAATAAACCGACTTGGAAATACTTGTCTAATGCTACATACATGAACATTCCCTCTTAGCGAGGAAGACACTTCCACTGCCCGAAGGTGGCTCTATCCTTTCTATAATATCTGCTATCATGGATGCTCTCCAATCCACCTAACTGGTTGCTCCCTCTAAAATGAATGTTATCTTGGCCATTTTATTTGCAACCTTTTCATAAGACTAGCTACCTTTCGACATGCTCCTAGAATCGTGTTGCTTCCGAGCATCCTGCATGGCCTTATTGTACCATGAATCGTTATAGATAGACTTGGAAGGTTTCTCCTTCCCACTTGAACCTTATGGTTTACTCCCTAAGAGTTGCTCAATATTTGGATCTATATTGTACTTATTCTCTTCCACTCTGCTACATGCCATGCATCAACAGGCTACTCAACACATTTTTTTAGTTTCCTGGACATCCTGCTTGCTACCTGGACCTATTGCCATCTTCTTGGATTATTCTTCCACCTACCTGTAACCTTCTGCTACTTCTTGGGTACTCCTTTAGGTGACTTGATATTTCTTCTCTATGCCTAACTACATGCCCATTCTCCTGCACTCTCTTCTTGTTTGTTTCTCCCTGAGTTGGTTTCCCTTCTACCCCTACTTGTGGTTCTTTCACCTATGGCCTCATCCTCTACACTCATGGCATGTCAATCCATTGGATGGTAGCTGGATATTATTCAATGACCAACTATTTTAGCAGTTGGCCCTACCAATGACTAGTATGTTATTGATAACTAACTAGAAACTGCTCTTCTACCCCCTCTCTGCTTCCCCAACCACTCCTTTTTATAGGAACATTTTCCACCAAATATGATTATGATGAGTCGATGGCCCAAACTACATCCATTTCCCTACTTGAAATGCCTTTTTCCCATTTTCCTCCTCAAAAATTATTTTAAAAACACCAGTTTGATTGATGTATGTGACTCTCCTTCAAGCATGCCACAAACATACGCTAGTTTCTATTTAGCAACATGAATACATGTTAATTTGGATCAAAAAATAATAAATCATAAAATTTTAGGAGGAGTTGATGGTTCCTCAAGTTCCTGACCTCTTGTAGCTCGTCCATAAGTACTCCAACTATCAAAAAGGAGTATAAAATAGAGACTTGGGGTGGGGGAAAGATAGAACAAAAAAATGCGTACGTATGATGTTGATTTAAATTTAGTCCTGTAAGTTCCCTTTTACACTTGCATATGAGATTGTCCCTTCCATATGGAAACTCTTGTTTTTCAAAAGTTGTGTTCTCCCGATCTTGTCAGGAAGAGATTATTTTACTTCCCTGGACCTAATTGAACACACATTATTGGAGGTATTGTTGGTCATATCTGGCCTTGTTTGGAGGAAATTTTAGTCCAGTTTTGAGGTTGAGTCACAGTGGTTACAAGTTGTAACCAAGTTTTATTTTGTTCATAATAAAATATATCTCATTATCTTCCAATTTCATATGTTGATTCATATTTCTTGTATATCTTACAGATGATAATTTGAATCTATTGTGGAAGTTGTAATATAAATGTTCTAGTTAGTTATCAGATAACTACTCTTTTTCATTTGCTCATCTCTTTGTGTGCAAGAGATTTCAAAGTATTTTTGCGTAAGAGTGTTGGAGTGAAAGTATTCATGCAGGATCGACAATGAACATTGAAATTCAAGTTTGTTCTTGTTTATCTTCCTTGAATGTTAGTTATTCCAAGGTAGTCATTCTTAGTGAATTACTTGATTTCAGTATGAGACTGGTGTTTTAGGGTATATTTATGTTGTGGCCCTAACCCATAGCCATAGGACATTATTCTTCATAACATAACTGGCGACCCTGATGGGGACATCTCCCTTTTTGGGTAGTTAACAATGCTTATGGCTTGTACTAACTTTGAATCTTTTTTTGTGTCTTTGACAACTATTTAGCCTTCTATAAATTTGTGTGATCCTTCTCGAGTCTTCCTATCCATTTTCCCTCAATTTTGAGGGTTTTTCAGAGGGTGTAAATGGGTTTCCTTTTGTACAATGGTGTGCATATGAGACTTTCCTTGAACACAGTCGTGTACATACGCTACTTGTCTTTGTCACAATCGTGTACATTTTTTGGGAGTCCGTTTTCTCTCTTGCTCAGATTATTGGAAGTTGGGTTCTAGTACAATAGTGTCTTTCTAGATCCTATGTATCTTAGATATTGATTTTTGGTTTCATAATTTGTTTCTTTCATTTTAATATTATAACAAAAGTCCAAAAAAAGTAAATCAACTCTCTCATTTTGTTAAAGTCAATTTTTAGGATTTTGATGGTTTTAGTTATATAGAAAGATTTGTTCTGTGTATGTTGCACCCTTACCTATTTTGGAAGTTCTTTATAGGGTGTTGGGTCATATGTTATTGTCTTTCCTATCTTTTACTTTCTTGTTTTATTTATTTACCAAAATGGAAGTGTAAGGGCATGTGCTTGTAAACTTTCTTCCTTACCCTATGCATTTACATTAAATATAGAAAGAGTTCATTATATGCATGTTTCTTTCATAATTTTCTCTTGTACTTTTAAGAAAGAAAAAAACTTTAAGCTTGCATTTAGGGTTAGTTTTTGAGGTGCATCTCTATCATTTAAAACATAAAGCAAAAGTTTTCATTTTTCATAGCTTATTGCATTGCATAAGTTGTATATTTGAAATGAATCATGCATTGCATTGGAAGTGAAAGATTCACATTTCAATTGCATTGAAAAGGAAAAATTTTATTTGGAAAACAAGTTCATTAGTGTCCATATCATACACCTCTTTGTTTTGGAGAATCTATCTTATTTTATATCAATAATAATCTTAAAGTGTAATTTTTTTTGTTTCTCCTAGATTCACGACAATTTGATTTTTACTTAAGAAAGAACAACTAAATTGAATGATCATAACTAAAATAAACAAGTAATGTTTTTCTAGGGTTCACCAATATCTTGGGCTAGTGTTACATAAATATTCCCCTACGGACAGGTGAAATTTTCCTTGAATTATAGAACCCTAATACCAAGACACAAAGATACAGGTGGACACTAACTTCCCTTTGATTTTAGTTCAATCAATTAGAAAGAGAAAAGAAGAAAGAGTGTGATGCACCTTGTTTCGAATTTTGTATTTGCTACTTTCAATCAAATATTGGTATCAAAACTCCTTACTGCAACTTGATACCTGAAATAGGAAACAAAGAGAAACAAATAACTCCTACTCTACAAGATTATATCAAAAAATTCATCTACAAAGATCAAAGGAACAATAGACAAGCAAATGCAAGAATACACAAGCTTGAAGGAAATAGGCCAAGTATATTGAAATGAGAACTCAAAGATAGTACTTATAGGATACGATTGATGTAGTTGTAGTAACCTCCCCAAGCTCTCCTCGTCCATCCCTTGAACAAAACATCCAAGATCATAAGTTTGATATCTAAAAGATTCTTCCTTTTCACCTTGTAAAGACCTCAATATATAACCTTGAGAGGCACAAAAACCGTGCGAAAATGAGGGGTATGGCTATGGTTCCTTGAGGCTTGGATCATATCCTAAATTTATTCCCAAGAATGAGAGTAGAACAAAAATAACTCAATATGAAAGAGTTGGCCCATAGATTAAGGTGGGGGAGATCCCCCCTTTCTCTCAACAACATCAACATTCCCCCAAAGTGAGATATAGAGCGTTGATCCTAGATTAGCGCTCTCCTATGGTGGAATGTGAGGTGTTATGTGTGCACCCAAAGTATGGACAAGGGGGCACTTCCCTTCTTAAATGCCTAAAAAAGGGTCAGAATGTCCAAGGAAAAAGTGTGTTTTGACCTAGAAATGAGGGTTTTCCTCCTCCCATATGACTTAGAGGTCATGAAAAAACGTTTTAGTATCAAGGGTTGGTGACATCTCAAAAAGTGAATGAAACACTTTATAAGGTGCATAATACACTTGCGACAGTGAATGTGACACTTATCAAGGTGCATATTTCACTTTGTGACATTTAGGTTGTGAAACACAAATGTGGCATTTTGATCTTTAACAGATGCTCCCTGAAGTGTGAGGTGAGATGATAAACTAATGGCTGAATCACTTTACAAATTACTCAAAGAAAGGGTATTGGAGTGGGGAAACCTAGAAGAAGTTGCAAAGAATCATCAAACAATATTGATATATGTTCCATTTCCAATGCATTCTTACCTATGCTCAGAATACGAGATGACTCAAATCACAACCACCAACCAATACATTGTAGATCCATGAAAAATACTGACTAAGGATGTGGCCACCAAAGATATAATGTGGATCCATGCCTTTATGATATGAACTGATCGCAGCCATGAAAAATACAAAGTGGATCTATGAGAGGACAAAAAATAGCCACGAATCAATACAA
>JZKD02S0085669.1:692662-707543 GCA_000966675.3 Picea glauca | reverse complement strand
CATCTACAATAATTACATAGGAAAGTGATGTAAGATGGTGAATCAAATGAGTATGGACTGACATGAGAAATGGAAACTGGTAATTATTGTAGATGGATGGTTTGAATTGAATATTCCCTTGAACATGATGAGGCACAACAACTGACATGGAAACATTGAATTGAAAAATACCAAGAATGTAATGTGACAGAAGTAAGAGTGATTTTATAATGGAAAAAAAAAGTATGCCGACACAAGGAATTGGTATGACTCAGAGATAAGTAGGTTACCCAATTGTAAGATCATACGCAATCAGGTGCCATGTTCAAGGGCAATAATAGCTACCATAAGGATTTCAAAAAACCTAACCCACTTCCTTAAATGTTTTTCCCTACCCAAATAGATGAGTAACAATTTCTTTTTAAACGAGCTTGAGGAGGATAACAAATGATCAGTATAGATGATCCTTCAGATGAGTCCCTCGACATATGTTTAAAGAACCTGAGGAGGGAGGGGTTTGGTCCTAGATGGGTCCTTGATATTAGACGCACATAGGTGCTTCAAGGAATAGTTTTACGGGCCTAAAGCAGGTAAAATCAGTAGTTTTTCATGTTTAGAGAGTCTAAAAAGAACTTAAATATGACTCCATGAATGACTTTTTTGTAAATTTAGTCTCCCAAGCCCAAAAAAAGTGTAAAATGGTACATGGGAGAACTCTTCTAATCATGCTTGATTAAAGTGTTCGTTTCTTGTAATTAGTCTAACGACGTTGAAAAAGAGATAAACTACCACTCTAAATATTCCCTTTCAAACCTTTTAACAAGTGTGAAAGGAATCAATATCACTCAACAATATTTTCAGTTTTAGGTAGTCTAAAAAGATCTTAAAGGAAACTCCAAAGAGTTTATTTTTTATATACATTTTATGAGTTTGAAAAAGAGATAAAATTTTACTTGTAACCTATTCTCATGTTTTAACGAGCATGCGCAAGCAAAAAAACTAAGATTGTTCCAGAAAGAGTTACTACTTTATGATGGGAATGATCCTTGAAAAAGGATTTCTCCTAGCAACATGTCTTTCCAGAGGTAGCTTTTACCCATCTTGCATTATAGAAGCTAGTGGTTTCTATCCATCATGATGTCTAGAGGATGGAGACCTACCCCCCAAGCGTGATTTACTCTGACGAATCTTCTTCTTTCCTTGTTTAGGTGTCTGGTTACTGATGGGAACATTTTCACTAGGGGGAGGAAAATAAGGTTCAAGTATTTTCTCCAAAGTGAGACTCATTTCGAATGGACATGGGTATATTTCATTTTCTAACGAGCTTGACAAATATGATGAACTATGGTCATCGAGACTAGATACTACCAAAGGATCAGATAATTCTAAGGATTGTCACTCTTGATTCAAAATCATGTTTAATGTGGCAACCCATGTAGTGGGAGGAGAAGGAAAAGGAAAATCCCCCATGAGCAAGGAATCCTTAAGAAGACCTACACCTATACTCTCAAAACCAATCTGTCCTAGAAAAGGGACATTATTCACTGTGACATTGAGATATGGAGTTGTATACTCAAGTTGGTCAACAATGCTAATATTTCCTTGATGAGGAAAATGTAAGATATGACACACCGAAGATGCGATGAGATTCATAGTGTAGAAAAAACTATGACCAAGTAACAAATTATAGTCCAACAATATGTAGACTACTTCCATATCAACCAAAAAAGTCTTACCCTTCAATGTCACAATTAAAGAGTGCAAGATTCTCTGAGGTTGGAAACCATGTCCATCAAACTCTTTCAAGATGGTAGGGGATGGGGTAAGTGTAGGAGAACCAAGGGCCCTCCAATAAGGAAAAAACATGACACAAGTTGAGTCAGGTGGATATCGGCCACCACCCACCTATTCCATGGGCTCGAAAAACAGTTTTCCATCTTGGCAAATTTTCGTGTTCCAAATTTCCAGGGTCGTTTTGAGTCCCTAAACGATGTTTTTTTGGTGGATTTGGGGTCTAGGAGTCTATTACAGACCCTTTCCTAGAGTATTTGAAAATCCTTCTTCTCATTTCTACCTTTCCAACAGTGTATCAAGTGCCCCAAACAGAGATCATATGCAAATGTTATGCTCCTGGGAAGTTGACGTATCAACTACCCCCATTGGGGCCCTCAAACCTTTTGGATTTTCATATTTCAGGGTTAGGGTTTTGCATTTTACTTATGTTAAAAGGACCTTATAGCCTCATTTTAAGAATAATATTCTTGTGAATGAGAGTAGCCTTCACATCTCTTCTCATTGATAAGCCATCACCATTCTAGCGAGTCTTTCTTCACTCTGTATTTTTACGGTCTCTGTACATTTATTTCATTAATAGAAATCGTGTATTATTGTATCTTTGTGTTTATGGTTGCATCTCTGATACTTTTCTGTTATATTCTTGGATATCTGTGATATCTCTATGCATTTATTTATTATATCTTTGCTCTCATTTCATGCTAAAAATAATCTGGATCAATGATATTAGAGAAGGCTCCTCTTGATCATTTTTTCAGTGCATGTCCTTTATGAGGTCCGAGCATAGCAAGTTGGGTCTCGATATTGTCTCTCTTGAATAAAATCTCTCTCGCACGCTCAAGAAAACCTCCATGGTGGAATAAAATAAAAATGTACGGAGCATATGATCCTATCAATATTTTGCTTGAGGAAGCTCTCACGCGACAGAGGGACGAAATGATGGAGAATTTTTTCGACATCCTTCAATGCCTGTCGATAGAAATAGGCACATATTCATCAAAAATCCACTTTGAAATCACCTCTCCTTTCAAGGTACAGGTTAATTATTATATTCCCATATTTGAAGTTCAGCTAGATGTGGATGCCCTAGACACAACACGAAGTTAATGTTTACCTGTCGGAAGGTGTTCTGTGATATTGTTGTATCTGTTCATAATTTTTCTGACAGGGAAAATATCACCTTCCCACTCCTTAAATATCTCCCCCATGTCAAACATTGCTAGTAAACTTATTGAGAGCAAAGTTCCACAGAGGAGTCTAAAATATATGGGGTTGAGCCCACTTGGGTTTTTTTTGTGGATGCAGTAAAAGAAAAATATTACCCTATTGGAAACTATGAGGACCAATACATGAGATGGAACACACTACAACACGAGAGGGGACAAGAACCTCCAGATTTCACCAATACCTTCCATACCTTACGAACCAAGCTAGGTATAAAAGACTCCAAACAACATTTGGTTCTGAAATATCATGGGGCTCTACACAGATACATCAAAAATGAAATGGATTTTCTATACATCTCATCAGTCAGTGTTTCTTATCGATATGTTGTTAAAATAAAGAAGAAATTTAAGAACCAGAACAAATGGGAGTTTGGGTCTAGAAATCTGCAACAACCAAACTATGATAAAGACAACCCTACTAAATAGTCTCTCGAAGACCATTCCAAGCCATAGGAAAAGAAGGGTCACGAAAAGAAAAAGAAGGAGACTGAAAAATGGTGTCATTTCGACAAAATCCCTTGGCACAACACCAAGGAATGTCAGTCAAAACAATCATTGTTGGTTGAGATCAAAGACAAGGAGATAAACCCTAATTTAGAATCTGAGTCTGAAAATACTGGTAAAAGACAGATCATTGATGCATACCTCACTGATGTTGTCATGAATGCAACAATTCAACCAAAGGAACCAACAGATCCTGAAGAAAGGGAGCACATTTTTCATTCACATATGTGGGTGAAGGGGACCCTACTGAATTTTATTATTGATAGCGGAAGCCAAAAGAACCTCATCTCAACAAAGGTCATCAAAGAGTTGGGATTGTCAACAACAACACACCCGCAACCATACAACATCGGGTAGCTTTTCCAAGTACGAGATCTTCATGTCAGCTAGCAGTGTTGATTGTTATATGACATCCAACCCTTCAAGAATGAGGTATTATGTGATGTTGCCCCACTGTATGTCTATTATGTTCTCTTGGGCCAACCATATATGTGGAATCACCATGTTATTTATGAGTCTTGACCCCATAGTGTCATTTTTACTTTGGGGGGTCATCTCTACAGAATACGAGAGGTAATTCTTACTATTGTCCCACCTTAAAAGTGTTGCAACGTAGTATCTCATACTACAAAATTTAGCTTTTTCACAATCTGTTCAAAAGGTGAACATAAGGATACTGCAACCACTACAACTTCAGTCCAAGCACCTTCTATCCAACAGAAGTAGGCTGACAAGGTTGCGAAAAATCACAAAGATTCCTTCTGCACATAGTCATCTCATGTAGATAGTATGGTTAAAAATTTCGATCCCTTCCAACCACAGGTTCATGACAATGTTCAACAAACCAAGCAGTGCAACGTCTCCAACAAGGCAAGCAACTCACCAAGATTCAGATTCAACAATCACTTTCCCCTCTTCCTCGGGAAATCAGTGCAATGGACACCATTTATTCCTAAGGATGGAGGATTTATCTAGGTGGATATCGGTGGAAACCCACCTATTCCACGGGCTCGAAAAAAAGTTTTCCATCTTGGCAGTTTTTGATAGTTTTTCGAGTTCCAAACTTCCATGGTCGTTCTGGGGACCTAAATGACATTTTTCAGGGATTCGGGATTCGAGATCCAATAGATTCTCCAAATCATTTTCCTAAGCTAGTCTAAAATCCTTATTCTCAGTTAGATCTTTCCAACAGTGTGTCGAGCACCCCAAACATAGATCGTATGAAAATGTTTTGCCACCGGGAAGTTGATGTACTAACTACCCCCATTGGGGCCTACAAACCTTTTCGATTTTCATATTCCATGGTTAGGGTTTTGGATTTTACTTATGTTAAAAATTCCCTTAGATCCTCATTGTAATGATAATCTTCTTGTGAATTTGGGTAGCCGTCACATCTCTTTTCAAAGATAAGTTGCCACCATTCTAGCGAGTCTTTCACTCTATATTTTTACAGTCTCTGTACATTTATTTCATTAATATAAATCATGCATTATTGTATCTCTGTGTTTATGTTTTCATATCTAATACATTTTTGTTATACTCTTGGATATCCACGATATATCTATGCATTTATTTATTACATATCTGCTCTGATTTCATCCTCAAAACAATCCAGATCACATATGGAGGCTCCCTCATCCAAATAAGTACAATAGATGTTCTTTCCACCAACCAAAACTTGAATTTGGAATGCTATGTGGTGGGAGACCTTCTCCTTAAAATAATACAGATTAAATGTAATCAAGTTCGACTCCTCAGGATCCATGGTTCTAATGGTTGACAACAGGGTTCTATGCTGACTTGGAAAGTGTTGTAGAACTTCAAGTGTTGACATAACACAGGGATCTTGAGCCAAATATTCAATGATGTTCTAGTTTTGGGTAGTGCGGGAATTATGATTAAATGTCTCTTTTTGAATGAAGCTCATGGTTGGGCACAATGTTATGTCATAAATCAACTTCTCAAGCTAACAAGGATTGGAATATGGAGGAAGAGTAGAATTAGAGGGTTGGTCAACAACCTTCCCTTTAGTTTTATAACCTAGAGGAGTGTCATATGTATTTTCTCAAGTCGTGATATTAATCTTCTTAAACATGTACACCTCATAGGCTCTTGTTAAAGCATCCCCATGGTCGGAATGACCTGTTTTTACCTCTTGTAGAGGGGCATGATTTTGTGCAACCAAATGTTTCTATTAAACTGGTTGGGAGTTACCCTTCAAATATTTAGAAATAGCCTCATGATGAAAGAAGAATTTTGTGTAGTGGTATTCCTCACAAATAATACAAGGTGATTTAGCCTTCCTTATCGGTTGAGTATCAGTAGACTTTGGATTATCCTTCTCATTAGAATGTTTCTTGGATTTACCCTCATTTTTCTTCTCACCTACTAGTTACTGAGATGACTTGGATTGGACCGCATTCACCTCCGATGTTTGAGAATGAGCGGAAGCAATTGTGGTGTTTAGAATGGAACTAGGTTCTAGAGAAAGTCTGGATGGATCATTCTACATACGAGGATCATTAGGGATTAGATCATAAAGTGTGCCATATCGGTTGTAAACCAAGTCCAAATACTACAAACAGATGATAGCCTACTCCTCAATAACTACATTTCCCATAGCAAAATTCTGGGTGATGAGAGGCAAGATCGAATTTGTAAACCAATCCAAGAGGAGTTGGTCTAGAATTGGAGCCTTAATCAACCATCTTCATCATATCCACTCATGAATATGATCAAATATGTGGGTGGAAGAGGATTTCAAAAGAGAGGTCAAAAGTTATGTATCGGTCTCGTACCATATAGGAAACTGAAAATGCATCAAGAAATCCATGGAAAGAGAATTAAAGTTGACAAAGGAGTTATGCAGAAGTTCAATGTACCATTTTTTTTCCACACAAGAAAGTGTTCTCTGGAAAAGTCTAAGATGAATAGAATTGTCCATCAAAGAGTGTGAAGACCACCATAAATGGAAAGTCATAAAATCATTGTTAGTATCTTCCCCATGTTTTCCATCAAATTTTGGAATGACGGACAGTAATTTGGCAGGGATGGAGGGCCAAAATAGGGCATGAAGGAAGGGATCATTTGTAAAACAAAACATATATGGAAAATATAACATAGACAAGAATGGTAGTTGTTGGTTAGGTTGCAGATACTGGTGATAACCATATTGTGTGGGAACACCATTAGAACCATATTCATGTTGTGGTGAGATGACAAAACTAGATGTTCCTCCCATATACAGTGGATGTCCAGGTTGTCCCCCTATGTAAGGTGGTTGTCATGCTTGTGCACCCATGTACTGTGATGAAATGTATGGACCTCATACATATTAAAATTGACCTAATTGTGCCCCAATGTATGGTGGTGGAAGGGATTGTTGCATCAGAATCGTGGGGTTGACGGATTGATAGGGCATAATTCCTTATAGAGGAATGCTCGTTGGATTAGGTTGAGCCCAAAAAGATTCACAACTCATGGATATGGATGTCTAGGATATAGTATAGTTGTAGTAGGGATAGAAGGAATTGTAGGAGAAACTTTCCCCTTAGATTGTTTATGTTGAAACCATGTAGGTTTCCCTCGAGTAAATGTTTTTCCTGTAATTGAAGGTTTCCCCCCAGGGTGAAGGTTGGCCTCCCATTGCAGTTTGACCTCCAATGTAGGGTGTATTAATATGAGATGTATGATATGGAGGATGAGTGGCTTATGTAATTGTGGTTATGTGAACGACTTGTTTTTTGTCCATTTTACTAATGGAATGACCAAGTGAGGCAATTGGTGTGTGAATGTGCGGAAATAGTGAAGAAGGAATATTACCTAACTCAAGTGAGAAAGGAGATGAATGCAAAAGTGGTTGAATAAAGGTTACCTAGGTCAATGAGATTCTCGTTAAAGATGAAGCTCCAACAGTATCAATTACAAGAGATGTGGAAAAAAATGAATTTCCAAGTCCGTTAATAAAACCAAACGATGATGGGTTCACAGCAAAATATGGTGTAGTGGTGGAACCGAGCGGTAATCTATAAGAATAATAAGAAT
The DNA here is from genome assembly GCA_000966675.3 of Picea glauca. NCBI lineage: Eukaryota > Viridiplantae > Streptophyta > Pinopsida > Pinales > Pinaceae > Picea > Picea glauca. The sequence continues at coordinate 699,996 of JZKD02S0085669.1, read as the reverse complement.
CAATGTATCTCATGGATGGTGGATCAATGAGTTGTTGGCCAAGTGGATCAGTAAATGGAGGATTCACAGAAGATGCAAAGTTTTCTATGAATGTTGGGACCGGTTCTTCAACATGATGACCACCCCTAGGAGCAATGCTCTCAGTTTCAGAAGTGTGATCTACAATCACTGCTTTGTAAGAAATATTATGTTAAGGTTCTTGAGTGGTAGGTTCCATACTCTGAAATATTTGATCCTAAGGCTGACTACAAAATTCAAAGAAACAGACTCTTATGAAAACTAAAAGCAATGAACCAAGAAACAATAGACTCAAGGATCTTCCAAAGACAGGATATCAATCCGCCAGCAAAGAAGTGCAAAGCACTTACCCCAACCTCAATGTAACATCCCTTCTCGGTGTAAGCAAACCTCGCTTTCGCAGGATCACCCTCCATGGCTACTGAGAGTGTGATATGACATCAATGCTAGGTACCATCAAAATCCCCCCATAGTCACCTTTGTAGGTACCTAGGAAAGTCCACTAAGGTTACCAACTCACATTCAACCTCAAGGAGGGTACATTCGACATTTGGGACCAAATGTATGGGAAAAATATGAAATTTTTAAGATCATCGAGAGAAATAAAGACAATTTGATTGACATGACTCTATAGTACCCCGAATAGATTCATAGTTCATGAAGCACCATGACCAAATGAAACTAGTGGTTTCTCAATAGCAACCCCAAATATATAATATTTCCGCTATGATTGGTTAACATTTGGAGGGGCAATCTTCATTTCTCTCCCTCATGCAAACTCATTCTTATCCACTATGTGAGAGGGGGTTCTCGACTATGCTTACATGGAACTTGGACTTTTATGCTCTTTAGTAATCTATGGTATATTTAGCAGTCTTGGAAAATTTACTCTCTTAACCTAGTCCAAAGAACCTAACCCTAGGCTACTGTTGGTGTGCTAGAACCCAAAAATGTTCTAGTTGATTCTACTAGCACGTGGCTGATTTTAATGGATTTTAACTCAAAGGGTTCACAGAGATGAAACTGATTATGTGTAAGAGACTCGACTCCAACAGAATTCAAAATAATGATATGCAATTCTTTCTTTCAATGAATCCTATATATGGGAAGGAGAAGATATTTATTCTTCTTAACACATGAAATCACTCAAAATGATGCAATTTTCGATATCTTGGATCGTGAAGATGCCAAAATACCAAGTAAATGTTTACAAAAACCAAAATTCACATGCAAAACTATTTATTTTTCCAAAACATGAACCAAAACAAATTTCCTAATGAATGCAAAATTTCTTTGTTTGATTAACTATGAAAGTTGATATGCAAACTTTTTGCATCTTAACTTTCAAATTAAAGAGATCTAATTTTAATACCAAGAACTATGAGGCAAAAATCAATCAAACAAAGAACACTCAAGAATAATGAGAACTTAAAGAAAAAAAGTAAGATATCATGCAAGATACCAGATATATAAAATATGCAGAACAAAAATAAAATGCTAGAAATGGCAGAATAACAGTAAAATATCCAGCATAATCTTCACAATACAAAAATTCTTACATCCACCTTATTCTATTTTATTGAAAGGCCTTATTAATATTGACCTTTATTACATCCGAATACATTGATCTACCTATGTGCAATTTAGGACCTTAACATGTCTGCCCCCTTAAAAATAGCCTTGTCCTCAAGGCTTGAGATGTGGAAATTGTTGCATAATGGTAGCTAGTTCCCAAGTGGCATCTGCTGGAGTCATATATTTCCACTGTACTGGCACTTCCTTGATGGTTCTCTGACGCAGGCGACGCTCACGCTGGTCCAAAACTGCTTCTAGCTGTAGCCAAATGGATCCTTCTTCAGCTAACTCTGGAAGGTTGGTTTGAATTTGGCACCTAGTTCCAATCACCTTCTTCAAGCATGAAACATGAAAAATAGGATGTAGCTTCGATTGAATGGGAAGAGCTAACTGATATGTGACTTGTCCCACATGCTTGAGAACTGTCTAAGGGCCATAAAATTTGGGTGCTAGCTTCTAACAATGCTCGGCCTTGAGGGAAGTTTTCTTATATGGTTGCAGTCTCAAAAACACCTGATCCCCTTCTGCAAATTGATGTTCAAAGTGACCTTGATCTATTTGTTGCTTCATTCTATTATATGCCATGACCAAGTTCTCTTTAAGGGTACAAAGGATATCCTCTCGGACTGTAAGTGTTTGGTCAACCTCCTGGACCTTCGAGGTACCTAGTAAGTATGAGATAACTGAAGGTGGCTTCTGTTCATATACTGCTTCAAAAAAAGTCATGTGAGTGGTTGTATGGTATGTAGTGTTGTACCACCATTCAGTGAGGGGTAACCATTGAGTACACTGGTGTTGTTTGTCAGAGGCAAATCACCTCAGATATGTTTCCAAACACTTGTTGAAAACTTCCGTTTGACCATTCGTTTGGGGATGATAAGCTGAGATGAGATGCAATTGTGTGCCTTGTAGCTAAAACAACTCTTGCCAAAAATTGCTTGTGAAAGTTGGGTCTTGATCGGAAAAAATAGAGTACAGAATGCCATGAAGCTTGAAGACCTGGTCTAGGAAAATTTGAGCCACCATGGATGCAGTAAATGGGTGGGGAAGAGCACAAAAATGAGCATACTTGGAGAGGCGATCCACCACCACCATTATGACTAATTTATTCCCCGATTTGGGTAAGCTTGTAATAAAGTCCATAGATATATCCTTCCAAATAGCAGGGGGAATCGGAAGTGGTTAGAGGGTGCCTGGAGATTTGACTATTTCTCCCTTGTTGCGTTGAGACACCTCACATTCAGTAACAAACTTACGAATGTCCTGTTTCATACCATCCCAGAAAAAAAAAACGTTTGACTCGGTCATATGTTTTGGTGAACCTTGAGTGCCCCGCTGTGGGTGTAGCATGAAGCTCAGAAAGCACCATGGATTTGAGCTTGGATTGTTTACTTAAATACAAGTGGCCTTTGTATCGAAGCTCATCTTGGAGCCAAGAGTACCACAGGGGAGTCGGAGCCTTGTTCTGCAGTTGCTGGATTAGATGCAAACTTTTGGGATCTTGAAGCCATTCCTAGCGCATAGCTTGGAGCCAATCGGGTACAATGAAGGAAAGAGAAAAAAGGGATCCTTCATCTTCATATTTCCGGGATAGTGCATCCACCACGACATTGTCTTTTCCCTTCTTGTAAATGATCTCATAATCATATCCAAATATCTTAGTCACCCATTTTTGTTGTTCCTAGGAGGAAATGTGTTGTTCCAGAAAGTACTTGAGGCTTTGATGGTCTGTCTTAATTTGGAAGCATTTCCCTAAGAGATACGGATGCCACAACTCAATAGCATGCAGAATCACCAACATTTATTTTTCATAAATGGGTTTGTCCAGATTCTTTTCAGACAGTTGCTTGCTAGTGAAGGCCAAAGGTCAGCCCTCTTTCATAAGGACAACATCAATTCCTTTCCCTGAGGTGCCACATTCCAACACAAAGGTCTTTGTGAAGTCAGGAAGGGCCAGAACCGGAGTGGTGCACATGGTCGTCTTCAAGGTTTGAAAAGCTTGAGGAGCTACTGGAGTCCAAGTGAAAGAGTTCTTTTTGAGGAGAGTTGTGAGAGGTGCTGCAATCTTTCCATAGTTCTTAACGAACTTGCGATAATACCCTATGAGGCCCAAAAATCCATGCAAGATTTTGAGAGTCTTTGGGTGCAGCCAGTCTTGCATAGATTCAATCTTTTTCGGGTCCACCCTGATGCCATCCTTTCCCACCAGATGACCCAAGTATTCTACTTCTGAGGCACCAAAAGCACATCTGAACTATTTTAGGAAAAGTTGGTGCTAAGAGAGTAGGCAGAGAACTTGATCCACTTGAGTAAGATGGTCTATCTAGGTTTTTCTATAGATGAGGATATCATCAAAGAAAACTAAGACAAAATGATGGAGAAAAGGGCGGAAGACATGGTTCAGGAGGCTCTGGAAGGTGGAGGGGGCATTACACAAACCAAAGGGCATGACCAAAAACTCATAGTGGCCCTCATGAGTGTGAAAGATGGTCTTGGAAATGTCGGCCTCTTTCATATGTATCTGGTGATAGCTCGAGCGAAGATCAAGTTTGGTAAAGAATTGGGTGCCACTCAATTCATCCAGGAGGTCATCAATGACAGAAATGGGAAATTTGTCTTTGATGGTTAGTTTTTTGAGAGCACGGAAGTCAGGAAACATTCTTGAAGAACATTCTTTCTTTAGTACCATGATGACTGGAGAGGAGTAAGGGCTTGTACTAGGACGGATGATGCTGACAATAAGGAGTTCTTAGACCATTTTTTCAATTTCATTTTTTTTTGCAAAGGGGTGGCGATATGGACGTATATTGGAGGAAGGATTCTTGATACAAGGGGAATGGAATGATCATGGACACCGTGGGAAGGAGGGAGTCCTTGGGGAGTGGAAAATACCGTTTGATGTTTAGAAAGGAGGACTTCGAGGTCTTGGGGCATTGGTGGGGTCTTGGGGCATTGGTGGGGTCTTTGTGGCTTGTATGGCGTGGAGTTGGGCAATGACACCAGAATGACCTTTTTTAAGCAGTTTTTCCATGCGATGAGAACTGATGACCACAGGTGAACCAACAATGATGCCTTGAAATTTATATCGGTGGCCTCCTTGGTCGAATTGCATGGTGAAGTTCTGAAAATCCATGAGAATGGGACTCAAAGTCCTTAGCCATTCTGCACCCAACACAATGTTGCAACTGCCCATGTCAATAGCAAACATATGGGATTTTAGGTGGTAGTCATCGATTTGGAGATGCACATTTTCACAACGTCCACCACATTTCATAGAACCACCATTGGCAATCATGATTTGGAAATTGTTGACAACATGGATGTAGCACTGGGTTTCTTGGGCAATGTGGTGATGAATAAAATTGTGGGTGCTGCCGCTATCAACTAGAATGATGACCTTTCGGTGCTTGATGTAACCGATTAACTTGAGGGTTTGGGGGGTAGAGAAGTCGGTGAGAGCATTGAGGGAAATGATCGGCTCCACTTTGGGAGGGTCGGAGGGAGGGTTTATGTCAGTGATTTCTGGTGACTCGGGCACAAGGGGGGTGTCAACATCCTCTTCCGGAATATCCTCAGAGATGGCCATAAAAATATTTTGTTCCTTACATTTGTGGCCTGGGAAATATTTTTCATCACAATTATAATAGAGGCCTTTGAGTTGGTGTTTAGCTATTTCAACCCTGGTCATTTTTTGGATTTTTAATGGGGCGGAGGAAGTAGTGGGGTTTACTGGTTTAGGGCGAGGGATAAAGGAAGGCTTACGGTTTTGAGAGGAAACAATTTTTTGTGCTTCTTTATATTTTTTGGTAGCCTCCACCTAATTCATAGGTCGAGCCATGAGGTCATGGGCCCAAATCTCCTCCTTGAGGCCACTGATAAAACACTCTCGAAAGAAAGCATCAATCACGCCCTCTGTTCGAAAATCCAGTCGGTCAAATGCAACTATGAAGTCTTCTACTGTGCCTGATTGCTTCAATTTTTTCAAACGGCCGAAATGGTTGGTGTTAGTGTGAAAGTGTTCATAAAGCTCAGCCACAAATTGGGTCCAAGCAATATACCCTTGATGGGAAGTTTTTCTCCATTGCCACCATTGCCAGTGTCCTTGATCTAGATGGAAAACACCATACCAGAGTTTGGCCAAGTCATCTGTAATGTTGTAGAGAGAGAAATAATGTTCCATTTGGGTGACCCAACTAGTGGGGTCCGAGCCATCAAATTTGGTTACATCCACCCATGGAAGGCATATGTTCCATTGAAAGTGAAGGGGTTGAAAGGAATGGGAAGAAGTTTCACCTTCAATCTTTTTATGTGCATCAGGAAAAGAGTCATCGGTAGGGATCTTGAGTTTGGTGCAGAGTGATGCAAAGACAGATTCAATCTGGGTGGTCAGTTCGTGTTTGATTTCCGCCATTATGGACTGCACGGCTACATTTACAGATGCATTTATGGATGCATCATAGGAGGCAATAGTAGCACTGAGTTGTTGCACTTCTTGTTGGGTCTCGAGGAAACCAGATTGCAAGGTGTTGAAGCGAGACTCTAGTTCTTGGCTACAGGTATGGGCCATGAGGATGGGTGAACTGAAAAGGGAGTGGGCGGGGTCAGAAATTTTTGTATAAAATTGATATGGATGAATGTGATAAGGGAGAAGAGATGAATCTAATGGAATAGGTCTCAAATAATGGTGAAAAAATTTCCAGACTTGTTTTTTTTTTTTTTTTTTACAACTGCGGAGTTATACTTTGGTTTGAAGAATGTTGCAATGTTGAAATCCCCAAATTATGAACCAGAGACAAATGTGTATTTACTTAGCAACACGAACACAGACACGCGACAATAGATCTCGCCAGTTTAATTTGTTTATGTTTATGTTTATGTTCCCCAAGGGTTAGGTATTCAAGGGTTCTACAGACAAGGGTTTGTCATGTGCTATAGCCCTCTGATATATATGTGGGGTCCAACAATAGTACTTGGCCCAATATCTTAGGGCACTAACTAAGGAGGATAGATCGTACCCTTAGCCGTACTACCCGACTACCTAGGTACTAGAGAGTATCTTCCCTAGTGTTATTCTCGGTGACACTATAGCAGTCCGATAGCCGATAGGTTTATCTAAAGAGGGCTTCAAGAAATCTAGGTTGATCCGTACATAGGTCCTGTCTGATGCACTACCACTCGAAGGGGTACCAACAGGGGTTACAAGGGTGGCCAACATATGTGCGCTTAAGAACCACTTGTATTTCCTACGTGTATTAATCCCTCAACCGCGGGTTTATGCGTGTAATGACAGATCTCTACGGCTTAAAGACACCAGAATACGTCTCTACCCTGAAAAAAAAATACCAACAATTTCTTCCAAGGAAAGTGCTCTGATACCACTTGTAAGATACCATATATATAAAATATGCAGAACAGAAATAAAATGCTAGAAATGGTAGAATAATAGTAAAATATCTAGCATAATCTTCACAATACACAAAAAAGATATAACAGTAGCAATAGAAATAACACTTTGATTCAGAGAGCAATGTTCACAAGCCTCTTCTAGGGGGAAACCTCTAATCGAGCAACACTCTGTTACAATAATCTCCAAGCTAGGGTTCTCATACCCTCGACCCTTATTTAGACTAAATATGTCTATTAAGAGAAGCATCTAGAGGAATATCCTTCTAGAAGCGGAAGCTTCTATTAGGTCTTCTTACATCCGCCTTATTCTATTTTATTGAAAGGCCTTATTAATA
>JZKD02S0085669.1:656210-683894 GCA_000966675.3 Picea glauca | reverse complement strand
ATTATTGGTTTCTTCCCTAGCCCTCCAAGTGAAAAAGAGTGTTTGTATTTGATATTGGACATGTATAACCCACCATAGCTACCACCCCATACCATATTATATATGTTAAAGTAGATGAAAATCAATCAATAAACTGTATTGTAAATCTTACTCCATCATCATTTGTAAGAATGATAAATAAAAAGCTATACCATTATTTTTATTTTTAATTAACCACTCATGTTCCGTATAATGTTTGTACAGAAAAAGTGTCAAATAATTTCAATTGTATTAATTATTTTCTGTGACTTTGGTTTTGGATAAGTAGCTTAGAGTAATTATTAATACGTAAGACCACTGCGTTTTTTGGATTATGAACCTCTTATGGATTATTAAGGAAAATTTTTCTCAATTTATATCTAAAAAATAAACGCTCCATAAACTTAAAACTAACATCATAAACGCTCTATATACTTAAAACTAACAAGAAAGTGCGAGGAGATAAATTCGTAGAGAGTTCGAATGAGAATAATGGAGAATCTTCCACTTTTTATACAATAATTTAAATTAAAAAATATTTAATTAAACGCTTCATATACGTAAAACTAACAAGAAAGTGATAGGAGATAAATTCGTAGAGAGTTGGAATGAGAATAATGGAGAATCTCCCACTATTTATACAAGAATTGAAAGTAAACAATATTTTTCTTATATTTATTCTCCAAACAATCCATTATGTTATAGTTATATTCATTTATTGTCCAAACAATCCCATTATGTTATTGTTATATCCCATTATGTTATTATTATATTTTTTTTGAAGGGAAAAAAACTGTATTATATTTATTCTCCAAACACTGTATTATGTTATTTTCTTAATAAAATATATTATTATGTTATTTTCTTAACAAAAGATATATATATATTTTTTTGTAAGTAAGAAGTATATTATATTAAGATCCTCCCAGAGGCAAAAGAGAGTTCCAAAAGACAGAGTTAGGTCTGCTAAAATTATTGGGCTTCCCCAACAGAGGGGAAACCAACCTAGTCAGCACCTTAGTCAGCCTAAGCATAGTAATAAACCATAAAGAGTAATGTCTGAAACAAAGTGGACCTCCATAGAAAATAACAATCAGTTGACATGACTTCTAAACGAACAGAGCCTAGACACCTGACATGTAACTTGGCCAGGTGGCGTTGAGATCGCTTGTCCAAGGTTCCTCTTTGATAACTGTCGTCCCATCCCCCCATTGCTTCTCGAACTCCTCCTTCATCTCAGTTCCACGGTCGTGCCTCAAAGTTTCTTGCTCAGCCATGGTTGCGCTCCTAGTTTGCTCCAGATCCATCTCTGTTGCACACTGCATTACCACATCTCCAGTCGTGGTAGCTGCCCCGTGTCCCTGTGTCGAAGTCGCACTCGCCTTGGCCTCTCCGTTGATGGTGTCTGCGTTGGGTGCCTGCCTGAAGGTTTCTCCTTCCGAGGTTGAGAGGAAGGTCTCATGCAGCAAGGAAAGGAGCTGAAGGAAGAGCGCCACCTTGTCATTCGAAAGTTGCAGTCAGAACTGCAGGTCCTCGACTCCCTGGCGAAGCTCGAATACTAGGCCTTAGAGAATAACCAATTTGTCTTTTATCTCCTCGCTCGTGGTGGCGTCAAAGGGTGGGAGCCCAGAACTCCCAGGCCTCCGCGTCGAAGGTGGTGGCTCTTCGGCTAAGGCTCGTGGGAAGGCCGAGCGTTGAGTGCGGTGTGGTTCATTCCCGGGAGGAGCGAGGAGTAGATGCATAGAAGAGCATGGCGGCCAAGGAATAACTTCTAGGAAATTGATGCTTGCAGTTGGCGGAACGGGAGGGGTGTTGCTGGGCTGCGCATACTGGAGGTGAAGGGAAGGTCCAGAGGGAAGCATAGCAGGCGAGAAGAAAGAGGGTCATCGAGGTCTCCAGGGAGAACCCCGCCGTGGTTTCCCTCTCAGACGCCGCTTGTGCTTAGGCATCGATTGCACGCAGCAAAGGTCAGAAGGTTGGGTATGGTAAGGAGCCTCCAGGGACCAGTAGGCGCATTCATACGTCGACCATAGAAACGAGGGAGAAATCCCTTCCAACCACTAGCGAAAACAATGAGCGGAGAATAGCACCAGCGCCATAACGAAATGTGGAGGCCGAGTGCAATAACAACCTCTCCCATCACCATAAGAGTGCATTAATACCGCAGGAGGGTGGCGGACGGAGGCACGAGCCCGTCACGTGGCTCTGTGCCCCGTTGGCAAGCTCCGTGCTCCTGCATTCGCCAGTTGGCACCCACTAACACCCCATCCGCGGTTCTTAACAAAAGATATTGAATTGAAAGAAAAAAAATGTTTCTTTATTATAAATACATGTTTGAATTTATGATTTCCTCGTCGAGTCCAAAATTGTGGTTTCATGTTTTAGGTTATAATGGAATTATATCACTAACTAGTTAGACAACTTAATTTTGTGATGTTTTTTATGATGATTTAAAGAAACTTCACTATTATTTTTGAGATGTAATGATTTTTTCATTATTTTTTTTTATTGATTAAGGATAATTTTATTATTTTTGAGATGTAATGATTTTTTCATTATTGTTTTTATTGATTAAGGATAATTTTAAGGATAAGAATTTATTTTAAAATATAAAAAATTTGGTCAATTTTATTAGTTTTTAATATCCAAATTGTAAAATGTGTGGAGATATTTTTGTCCTTATACTCAAATTTCTAAGAATTTTATATAGTTAATATAATTTTTTGTTGATTTTTAATATATAATAATTTTATTGTATAGAATTCTGGTGAGTCATATCTAAAAAAAATTGAAATTGAAATTCACAAATTTTTATTTGAGAAAGAGCATAAAATAACATGGTAAAAATTTAGCCTCTAATATTTCCCCTTTCATTTGGTCCATAAATAATATATATCGAAAACAAAAACAAATTCTACTAAAAAGAAACATTTTGTACTAAGGACAAAAATTGTTTCCAAAATTCTTTTCTGCATCTACAATGTTTGTTCTTCCCTAATATTTTATGGAAATGAGATTCATTTATTTTTAATTTGTTTAAATGAACATGACCATGTTAGTTCTAGAACTATTTTATCGAAATGAGATTCATTTATTTTTAATTTGTTTGAATGAACGTGAACATATTAATTCAAGAACATTCTCTTTATTTGTAGAAATTAAGAAAGTATTTAAACCAAATAAAACACTGGATATTTGATAATCATAATTTTAGGATTTAATATTATGAATAATGTTATTAACAATATACGTTTTTAATTATAAAAATTAAATTTCATAAGTCAAATTTAAAAATAAATATCAGTGTAAATAATGAATAGTAGTTCCAACTTGAATTTCAATTACAAATTGAATTTGAATTAAAAATATTTATCTTGTATTTATTCAAAAAATTATAATATAAAATTAAAAATATTTATCTTTTGTTTATAAAAAACGTTATAATATAAATTTTGTTAAAAAATTATCAAATTAAATATAAATTTTTGTTTAATTAATTAAAAAAATATCATATATGAAAGATACTAGTATTATTAGAAAGAACCTAGAGTAAGGTACAAGATTATCTTTAGTGATCGTGGCATTCCATACCTATGCCCGTGAAATTAATTAACATTTGATAAAAGTGTATGATTTAGAAGAATATTGCACACAAAATCGTATTATATTTTATTAAATAAATTAATGAAACATTACATATATATAAATATATTAAGTTTAGGATTAATAAATATATATATATACGATGTTATTCATATAATTTATTTGTTAAGTTAATATCTTAACTACACACATAATCGTATTATATTTTATTAAATAAATTAATGAAACATTACATATATATAAATATATTAAGTTTAGGATTAATAAATATATATATACGATGTTATTCATATAATTTATTTGTTAAGTTAATATCTTAACTACACACATAAATAGGATCTAGATCAAACACTCTCCTAACCAAACATCTTAGGTAGAGATTATAATAACTAATGCATTCTATGATGAGGAATATCAAATATTAAAAGCAAGACAAGTAGGAGTTAATATCTCTGACACTCTCCTTTAAGGAGTATTTTTCTTCATCTATGATCTTTTTCATATATGTCTGGTAAAGTCTTCATCAACATCTCTATCCATTCTGAAATCTCATAGAGTAAGCTCCATCACAACCATCCATACTGATTTTCCAGTTGATCCATTGATGATACGATTGCTTTAGACCATCATTTTCATATTAGTAATGACTAGAATACTATCCATTATGTAACATCCCGCTCTTGCATGCACTGAGCGAACAAATTCTTGAGGACACTTTTTTGCAAATGATCTGTGTTATTATACTATTGGTCATTCTGATTACAATTATAAGATATGATGGATTTGATGATATGTTATTTTGTTGTATTTACATAGACAAGTGTTATTGACTGGGTTCTTCTGAGTGTGCAGGACTCTAGACATTGAGGAAGTAGAGGCATCGATGAAACCCCTTGGATTCTGGATCGATTCAGGGAGTGGACAATTGGGGTTTCAATGTTGTTGATCTGACATATGTACATATGATTAGATGTTATGATGATTGATTATTATTGCTGACATGATTTGTTGACAGATGCAGATTGACGATAGATTTCTGAACAGACTCACATGTGGAGTAGAGGGTCACTCAAGACAATTAGAGACTTTGAGGGAGAGGTGTGGCAAAATCCCTACCATAGCCTACTAGCAGTCCCGTCGTTTCTTGAATTGTAAGTTAACAATTACCTAGTTCGAGAAGACCCACGATGCTATGAGGGCAGACTGTGACAGTCTCTCACAATGATTCTAAGGGGCACACAATAAGGAAGGGGAATTTTTCCATAGACGCCCTTAGTCTCCCATAAAATCAGCTGCCAGAGTATTGACTCCAGGGATTTGACATCTACCAAGTTAAGTCACCAGGCGAGTGGCACCCTTGGAGAATGTAGTGCGTCTTGAAGGGCACATCACACAAATAAATTGGAAAGTGGTGAGTGGCACCCTTGAAGGACGTGGTGTGCCTTGAAGGGAACGTCGTGCAATTAAAAGAAAGGAGGCAAGTGGCACCGTTGGAGAACATTGTGCGTCTTGACGGGAATGTCAGGATTTTAACTGGTAAGGGACTAAATCTAGTCGACCTTAAAATCAATGATGTGATAAGTAAAGTCTAATAAATAATTTTCCCTTAAGAACTATCACCAAGCCTAGTGAATTGAAAACCTAGGTGAGAGTACAACCTAAGAACAAAATAAAAATAAAAATAGACATATAGACGGATTTAAATGAAAATTTTAATTCGCTAAGGTTCTTTTATAAAATTTCAATTCACTAAGTTTCCTTTACAAAATTTCAATTCACTAAGGTCCTTTTTATAAAATCTCATTTCACTAAAGCTTATTTTTTTTAACTAATTAGAAAATTCAAGCACTAATAATTAAAGAGGAAATTTTAATAAAGGTTTAATTAATAAAAAGGGTATTTGGTTGTATTTTTCTAAACCTGCTAATTGTGAATTGAGTTATAAAAAGGGGGAAACTTTAAGGAAAAGCAAAACTTAAAAGAAAAAGGAAACTTAAAGAAAAAGGGAAACTTCAAGAAAAGGGGAAACTTAAAGAGAAAGACGAATGTCTAACTTAGTAAGGTATCTAGCCTTTGGGACTTTCTATCTATGAACTCAACTAAGAATTGAGTAAGGCATAAGTCATTTAAGAATTGTAAGGGAATATTGGGACACCGAGGAGCATTTTTAGGAATTCTCTTGGTGGGTGAGGCAAATAGGAGTAATTAATAAATTAATAAAATTGATTTTCTGTTGCAACTAGAGGATCGGGCGACATGTGTATGGGTGAGGTTTTTCGAAATTAATTAACTAAAAAAGGAATTTAATGAGAATTTGGGAAACTAATTATTTGAAAACTCTATAAAAAGGATGGAGGAGGAGGAGTATAGATCTCATATTTTTGTGTAATGTTACACTGCTGAAATTTTATCTTGACTGAACTTTCTCTTGTGGGAATTGGGACACCCAGCTCGGGTAACGAGTGCTAGGTCGACCTTGCGAGACGCGATGGATGATAGCATTTTCTGGCATTGTATGTGTGGCCCCTTTGCATCTCGGGGGGCTCAGGGGGAAGAAGAGTACCCCTAGATTTGGCTGGAAGGTACCGGTGAGGTCATATCGATCAGTAAGTGAGAACTGGATGGAGTGCACGTGGGACAATGCCTCAGAGATTTCACATTTGGATATGGTATGCATGTGTATGTTTTTATTGAATGGTAGTTTAAATATTGTTCCTGCGCCTTAAGTAATGAACTTCTATTGTATTAAATCTTTTTTTTTCTTTAGCATAACACAATCCATAGATTTCATTTTTATCTTCAGCAATTTGTCTTGATGAGCCCATCGTTTTATGATCAAAGAACTTAAAGTCATCCCAGCCTTATGCTCATTGTATTTTGAGTTCATTTCCCATGGATAACCCAACCTTTGATTGCGATGACTTCTCTTTGTTTGTTTTTTATTTATTAATACGATGAAAAATTGAGTTTTTATCTTTGGTCTCTTATTGCTTAAGTTGTTAGTCTGTGCCTGAGTAGTCATCCACCAGATGAATCGATGGTTGTCACTACGGTGTTTAAATACTTATAGATTCAAATGCCCTGCATTCATGTGTATGGATAATAAGTGAGGGATAAATATCTCCTAGTGATCTAACCCTTACTTATCTCTACGTTTTTCTCTTATGATTAATCCCTCAGCTTTGCGCCTTCTTGTGAAAGAGTATATTTGTGTTTTTGATTGATTCATTATCCAATGATTGCTCTTTGTGCCTTCTCGTGATTGAGTATCTCTATGTTTTTGTTTGATTCATATCTAATCAATTAGTCTCTGTGTTTTGTTTGATTCATCTATGATCGATTCATCTTTGTGATTTCTTCGCATATTATCTCTGTGATTTCTTGGCATATTACTGAGTGCTTGATTGGTATAATCTCTACGATTTTAATGATAAATCCCAGTGCTTGATTGGTAAAATCTTTGTGTTATATTACTTACCACTACGAATTGATTTCATTTGAATAACATTTAATTGAATGGCAATGAATAGAGATTTATTTACCACTACAAATTGATTTCATTTGAATAACATATTATTCAAATGGCATTGAAAATTGGTTTATTTAACTCCGCGATTTCATATATTTAAATGACAACAATATCATGTATCCGACTCTGCGATTTCATATATTTGAATGACAACATCATTTATTTAACTCTCTGATTCATATATTTAAATGAAAACATTATCATTTATTTACTCTGTGATTTCATATATTTAAATGACAACATTATCATTTATTTACTCGATTATTTACATATATATTGAATACGATTTAATATATTGACGACGATTTTAATGTATAGTGACTGCGATCTACTATATAATAACAACAATTTTAACATATATTGACTGGGATTTTACATACTAATGGTAGTGTGGTTAATAGGTGAAAGACTACAATACCATTATTAGATGTCATTATTTGTTAGACGACAGTCTCATTAATGGATAGCAATATATGTTTTAAGCAACAATTTATCATTAGACAACATTCTTAATAGATAGTAACTTTTTAACAGACAACATGATGTTTTAAGCATAGAGGGGATTTCACAGTGAACCGATATAGAGCATGTTTACCATCAGTATGACTTCATTTTTAGCATTGCTTCTATGAATGACAACATGTTTATGATTTTTTTATATGACAACTTTTTTATAATTCTGTTTGTTATTATTTTATATGACAACATGTTTATGATTTGTTTATATAACAACATTTTTATAGTTGTGTTTATTATTATCTTATATGACAATGTGTTTATTATTTGTTTATATGACATCATGTTTATCTGATAGCGTTTTTATCATTTGTTGATTATTTACACAACGATATTTATGGATCATATAGTTACACATCATTATCATATTTAACTCTTCTCTGCGATATCATATATTTTATAAAGAGCGATAATAATTTTAGACAATGGTATCATTGTTGATAATAAAATGGAATTAATAAGTTTATAGATTACAAGGTATTGGGATGAATTAAATTGAGTATAAATATACATGACTATTATAGATTTCATTTAATGTGGTTTAATATTGATAAGGCATTTTAGGGTCATGCATTTCACAAGTTTCTCATTATCTTATGCATAAGAGGGTGGATATGTCCATTATCATAATCTAAGGCATGTATGTTTGGGAAGGGTAATGATACGGGTGGAAGATTTAACTTAGGATTTTACAAGGAATTATATGTTAGGGAATGGAAATTGTAGTGAGACTTTTGCTAATAAAATCTTATTGTAGAATGGATTCTCGAGGGAATATTCATCGATGTCTAATAGCTTACTTTAATTAATGTATGATTGCAATATAATTTGTTGCGCCAAAAAGTTGACGTGATGTATGATTTTTATAGTAGTCAGTTTTTCCTTGTGTCTTGTAGACTTGTCAATTAGGTGCTTGGGTTTAGTCTTCATGTATTTTGATAGTTAATTTGGTCTCATAGCGTTCTGTATTTTTCCTTGGGTAATTGATCTAGATATCTTATGTCACGCCTTGGTTATTGTTTCACCTATCGCCTTGTGACGACATGATTCCTAGGCGAAGTCTTGTGCTTCCCGATGTGGGCGTATTGTTCATGGTAATTGATTTTGGTACTTGGTTCTGTAACGCCTCAATGTGTTTGGTTTTTCACACCATAGAGTTTTCTAGTTATGTGTCATCAAATCCATTGTGTCGGGTGTCCTTTAGCTTGTAGGCATTGTCTTGCTTGTGTCGGTGGGTAGTTGCTTTTATCAATCTTTTGATTATTGCATGTTTCGTTCAATTGCTTTATGTTCTAGTATGTTGGGTCATTGTTGTCAGTTGTTTGAATGCATAAGTTGGGTTCATCATCAAGTTTTGTTGATTAATTGTTGTTGTCGATCGCCTTCCCACTTAAAACATAAAAAAAAAAAAAAAATCACTTGCTTTGCATCGCATGTAATCGTAACAATGGGGAAAATACATATGGTATCATATCAGGTTTAACCCTACGAATATGGATCGCCATTCTTTCCACTGCAATAAACCCTTGAGTAATAACATAATGCTAATTAAAACCTTAACATGCCCATGCGATATGCATAGTTACATGACACTGAAGAGATTCACGACTTGGTTCCAGGAGAGGAGGTGCGACACCTCCACTAGCACCTGCACTAGAGGGGTCCAACCCCCAAGGAGAAGAACAAGTCCCTAGGAAGGAGTCGATTGTTGTAAGGGATGTGTATGGTCAGATAAGGAGCTTCAAGGGAAACTTTGGGGGCCTTGAAAAACCCATCTTTACTGAGATAAGGCCACAATGTCTGTACTACTGAGGACCCACAATGCACCCCAACAAGTACTAGTAGCATTCACCACAAACTTGAGAAGGTCAAATTTCCCGATTTCTTTGGTGCCTGGGACGATGCAACCACCGAGGCATGGTTGGATAATAGGGAAATGTTCTTTTCACTTCGCGACTATAACTCCAACATGAAATTCGCATGGTAGTATTTAAACTAAAGGGAAGCGCTCTTTTATGGTGGAAGACACTCCTACCGTAATTGAACATGGTTGTTGAAGACGTGTCATGGGAACTATTCGAGGAATAGTTCCAAGAGAGGTATCTATCGGAGGAATTCATTGAGCATCAACTCAACTAGTTCAACGCCTTATGACATGACAACTGTACGGTGACGAGTATGAGGCCCATTTCATGGAGCTACTTTAGTATGCTCCGCACCTAAATATCGATAAACTTAAGGATACCAAGTTCTTGTTTGGCCTTAATGTCAACATCCGTGCAAAGGTTAGGATTTTGATACCTCAAAACTTGCATGATGTCATCCAGAAGACCCTCATAGAAAAGGAGGAGCTTATCAATGGGGTTCAGAGAAAGACTCCAGTGAGACTAGCAGGGTAGGTGTCATCTGGTGCGGAGTAGCATTAGAGACCAACTAGACATTCATCGAGATATCGTGGATTAAAGTGAGGATCCACTTTCACTACACCTCGAAGACCAATGCCTCAACAGTGAACTCCTTATCGAGGACCACAACAACAACAACAACATCGACCACAACACCAACAGTTTAGGCTTGTTCCGTAGAATAGACGAAGGTTCCATGCTAGTGGGTCATCAACTGCTACTTTGGGTACGAGGAGTACTGGACTGAAGAAAGGGTGTTGGACATGTGGGGAGCCACATTACCAGTGCGAATGCCCATTGGAGAGGACTAGATAATTTGGATCATTCGGACCCACTACTGCGGGAGGCTTGGGCAAGGCCCATCAGATTCATGAAGTAGTGAATAACTACTAGGAAGAGCACCAGTCGACTGTGCTCGATACGTCAGGTACTAACTTTGACCATACCCTTATTATTTTGATAGATCCAGGTGCTACATAGAGTTTCATTTATGGGGCAGCGCTAAAGAAAATTATGGTAAAGGCAGTCGAACAGGATGAGTTTAGCTTTGTAGAAATGGTTTCGTGAGACAAACATAAGGTTGGTGGAAACGTTACGAGTTGTAGCCTTAACCTCGAAGATATTTTCACGAGGTTCAACTTGTACGTCACGATCTCAGGATCTTATGACATCATGATCGGTATGGACTGGTTGGAATCCCATGAGGCAATACTCAATTGTAAGAAAAAACAATTGAGCTTGGTAGATGATGAGGGATAGAGACGTGTTATTGTAGGTTTGAACCAAGGAGTATCCCTGAGGTTCATCTCTTCCTTGCAGCTATGAAAGAGCATGCGCAAGGGATGTAAGATTTATGTTATCCTTGCGTTAAACGATAAGGGAGTAGAGAAAGGTCTAGAACATGTTCCGGTGGTGAGACAATTTGTCGGCATCTTCCCTAGGAGTTACCTGGGATGCCACTGAAGAGGGAATTGGAATTTACCATATACCTAAAATCGAGGATTGAACCGATAGAAATAATGCCTTATCAGATGTCGACCCCTTAGTTACAAGAGTTGAAAATGAAACTAAAAGAGTTTTTGGACCTAGGACTTATAGGTCTCAGTGTGTCACCGTGGGTTGCACCTATTGTATTCATATGAAGGAAGGATGGGTCGTGGAGACTTTTCATTGACTACAGTCAATTGAACAAGGAAACGATCAAGAATCAATATCCACTTCCAATGATATATGATCTGTTTGATCAGATGGAAGGTGCGATGATGTTTTCAAAGATCAAATTGAGATCAGGGTATCACTAGTTACATATCAAAGAGGATGACATCCCTAAGACCACCTTTAAGACTAGGTTGGGACATTACGAGTTTATTGTTCTATCATTTGGACTGGCGAATGCCTCATGGGTATTTATGAGTTTTATGAATGGGGTGTTCCGTGAATACTTGAACAAGTTCATCCAAGTATTCATTGAGGATATTTTGATTTACACTTGAATGATGTAGGAGCATGACACACACTTGCACCTGGTACTACAGTGTCTACGAGAGATCAAATTGTATGGGAAATTGTCTAAATTCTCGCTTTATCAATCAAAGATTCATTACTTAGGACATGTCATCTTCAACGAAGGTATCATGTGGATCCAACAAAGGTCGAGGATATTATGGAATGGCCTGTGCCAACGAATGTCCCCAAAGTGAGTAGCTTCATGGGTTTATCAGGATACTATCGACAGTTTGTCGAGGGTTTTTCGAAGATAACAAATCCGATTACAGAATTGAAAATGAAGAAGAAGAAGTTTTTTTCGACTGAGAAATGCACATAAGAATTTCGAAGGCTCAAGGATTTGTTGAAAACAACACCAATACTAAAGGTCCTTGACATAGATATGGAGTTCTTGGTATGCACTAACACATCCAAGGAAGGCTCAGGCAGAGTCTTGATGTAAGACAACTGAGTGATCACTTACATCTTGAGGAAGTTGAGAAGGAATAAGGATAACTATGCGACACATGATTTGGAGTTGTTATCCATTGTTTATTCCTTGAGAGTTTGGAGACACTACCTTATTGGATGGAAATTTGAACTAAAAATGGACCACTATGGACTACAACACATCTTTACTCAAAGCGAGTTGAATGCGCGACAACGTCATTGGTTGAAATTGCTTAGCGAGTATGATTTCAAGATTACTTACATAAAATGAATAGTGAATAGAGTGGCGGATGTGTTGAGTTGGAGACCACACATATTTTCGGTGATGCCTCTTCAGACAAATATACATGAAAACATTATAACTTTACATCATGACGATAACAGGTACAAAGAGGTCAAGGATTTATTAGACAAAACACAATGATGGTACCAAAATTTGAAGTATTTACTATGGACAGTGATGGATTATTGAGATTTAAAAGTCAAATTTGCGCACCACCCAACGACGAGTTGAGGAGTTTGATCCTAAATGAGGCTCATAAATTAGTGTACATGGCTCAACCAGGAGTCACGAATTTGAGGGCAGACCTTAAACTCTTATTCTTTTGGAAAGGAAGGAAGGAACACATCGTCAAATGCGTGGCCAGATGTCTATAATGTCAGCAGGTGAAGGATGAACATAGAAATCCAACATGATTACTACAACCACATGCAATTCCAAAAAACAATTTGTATGTCATTTCAATGGATTTCATTGTTGGATTGCCACTGACGGCAAGGAGACATGACTCAATATTTGCGGTAGTCGACACTCTGATGAAGAGTGATCATTTTATTCTTATGTGTATGATGTATCAGGTACCTGAAATAGCTAGAGTTTTCAATAGAGATATTGTGAGGCTGCATGGCGTTCCCAAGAGGATTATATTCGATCGAGGATCGATGTTTACAGGATGATTTTGTACTAGTTTCCAAGAGGCCTTGGGAACCCAACTTAACTTTAGTACTGCATATCACCCGGAGACAAACGGGAAAATCAAACGAACAAACCAAATCTTGTAGGACATGTTGTGCATGTACGTGATGGAACAACATAAGCATTGGGAATAATTCTTTCCATTGATAGAATTCGTATATAATAACAGTTATCAAAGAACCATTATGATGGAGCCTTACGAGTTTCTTTATAGGCGACCAAGTCAGACACTTTTGAGTTGTGATCATCTTAAGAGGATCCTGGTGGGAGCATAAGTGATCCAAGAAATGGAAGATAGAATGAACACAATAACATAAAGTATCAAGGATGCAAAGGATCAACATAAGAGTTATGTTGATGCGCATCGTGTCGACCGTAGTTATGAAGTTGGCGATCGATTATTCTTACAGGTGAAACTGCATAAGAGTTTGATAAATTTTGGAAAGGGTGTGAAACTCTCTCCTAGGTTCATGGGACCTTTCAAGATTGTGGAAAGGAAGGGGCCCGTGGCCTATTGACTATCCTTGATTCATTCTTTGAGGCATATGCACGATGTTTTTCATGTATATGTTTTGATACATTATATTAGTGACCCTACACATCTTATTTACATGAGTTCCTTGCAGGTATTTGACGAAAGTGCCCCCACGGCCGAGCCAATCCACATCTTGTACCATCACATTTGATAGCTACAACGCCAAACAATAGATGAGGTCAAGGTCTAGTGGGACAACTATAGTCCAAACTCGACGACCTGGGAGGATGCATATGATATGTGTCAACAGTTTCCATTTTTGTTTGATAGATAGACTTATTATACTGTGATACACTTTATTTCAACACTTATATACTGTGAAACTTCAGGACAAATTTTATACCAAGAGGGGGTGTATGTAACATCCCACTCTTGCACGAACTGATTGAACCTCTTATTGAGGACACTTTCTTGCAAGTGATATGGGTTATGATACTATTGGTCATTTTGATTATGATTATGAGATATGATGGATTTGATGATATGTTATTTTGTTGTATTTACATAAGCAAGTGCTATTGATTGGGTTCTCCTAAGTGTGCAGGTCTCTCGACATTGATGATGTAGAGGCATCGATGAAACCCCTTGGACTCTGGATCGATTCAGGGAGTGGACAATTGGATTTTGAATGTTGTTGATGTGACATATGTACATATGATCAGATGTTATGATGATTGATTATTATTGTTGACATGAATCATTGATGGATGCAGACTGATGATAGCTTGCTGACTAGACTCACATGTAGAGTAGAGGGGTCATGCAAGACACCCTAAGACATTGAGGGAGAGGTGTCACAACATCCCTTCCATATCCTACTAGAACTCCTACCGTGGCTTGAACTATAGTTTAACGATTACCTAGTTTGAGAATATGCACGATGCCGTGAGGGAAGACTGTGACAGTTGATCACAATGATTCTAAGGAGTGCACAATAAGGCAGGGGCCTTATTCCTTAGAGGCCTTTAGTCTGCCACAATATCACCTGATGGAGTATTGAATCCAAGGGTTTGACGTCTACCAATTTCAGTCAAGAGTTGAGTGGCACCCTTGGAGCACGTAGTGCGTCTTGAAGGGAATGTCGTGCAAATAAAAGATAAAGAGGCAAGTTGAACCCTTGGAGAACAGGTTTCATCCTTAAGGGAACACTGCATAATTAAAAGGAAGGAGGAGAGTGGCACCCTTGGAGCACATTGTGCATCCTAGAGGACATGTCGTGATTTTAACTGGTAAGTGATTAAACCTAGTCGGCCTTAAAATGAATGATGTGATAAGTAAATTCTAATAACTAATTTTCCCTTAATAACTATCTCCAAGCCTATTGAATTGAAAACCTAGGTCTCAGTAGAACCTTAGAACAAAAAAAAACTAATTAGACATATAACCAGATTAAAATGGAAATTTTAATTCAATAAGGTTCTTTTATAAAATTTCAATTCACTAAGGTTCCTTTACAAAATTTCAATTCACTAACGTCCTTTTTATAAAATCTCATTTCACTAAAGGTTCTTTTTTTTAACTAATTAGAAAATTCAAGGATTAGTAATTAAAGAGGAAATTTTAATAAAGGTTTAATTAATAAAACGAGTATTTGGTTGTCTTTGTTTAAACCTGCTAATTCTGAATTTAGTTATAAAAACGGGGAAACTTTAAGGAAAAGAGATACTTCAAATAAAAAGGAAACTTAAAGAAAAAGGGAAACTTAAAGAAAAGGTGAAACACAAAGAAAAAATTTAATGTCTAACTTAGTAAGGAATCTAGCCTTTGGGACTTTCTATTTATGAAATCAACTAAGAATTAAGTAAGGTGTAAGTCTTCTAAGAATTGTAAGAGAATATTGGGATACCGAGGAGCGTTTTTAGGAATTCTCTTGGTGGGTGAGGGAAATAGGAGTAATTAATTAATTAATAAATAAAACTTATTTTCTAGTGCAACTAGGGGATCGAGTGACATGTGTACGGATGAGGTTTTTTGAAATTAATTAAATCAAAAAAGAATTTAATGAGAATTTGGGAAACCAATTACTTGAAAACTCTATAAAAGGATGGAGGAGGAGTATGGATCTCATCTTTTTCCATAACGTTATGCTGCTGAAATTTTATCTTGACTGAAATTTCTCATGTGGGAGTTGGGATACCCAGCTTAGGTAATGAGTGGTAGCTCGACCTTGCGAGGTGAGATAGGTGATAGCACTATCTGGCATTGTGTACATGGCCCCTTTGCAGCTTGGTATCTCAGGGGGAAGAAGATTACCCCTAGCATTGGATGGGAGGTATCGGTGAGGTCACAATGGTTGGCAGGCGAGATCTAGATGAAGCGCACACGGGACAACGACTCAGAGCTTTCACATGTGGCTACAATATGCATGTGTATATTTTTATTGAATGGTAGTTTAAATATTGTTCTTGCAACTTTAGTAATGTACTTATACAATGTTAAAGATTATGTTTTATTCAGTGTAACACTATTAAGGGATTTCATTTTTATCTTCAACAATTTGCCTTGATGAACCTAGTGTTTTATGATCAAAGAACTTAAAGTCATCCCAACCTTATGCTCATTGTATTTTGAATTGATTTCCCATGGCGAACCCAACCTCTGATTTCATTGACTTCTCTTCGTTTGTTTTTATTGATTAATACAAAAAAAAAAATGATTTTTTATCTTTGGTCCCTTATCCCTTATCCCTTATCCCTTAAGTTATTAGACTGTGCCTGAGTAGTCGTCCAGGAGCCAAATCGAAGGTCGTCACTATGGTGTTTAAATACGTATAGATTTAAACTCCCTGCTTTCCTATGCATGGATAATAAGTGAAGGATAATTTTTTCCTAGTAATTTAACCCTTACTGATCTCTACGTTTTTCTCTTATGATTAATCTATGATATTTGCGCCTTCTTGTGAAAGAGTGTCTTTGCATTTTTTATTGATTCATTGTCGAATGATTGGTCTTTGTGACTTCTTTTGATTGAGTATATCTTTGTTTTTCTTTATTCATCTCTGATCAATTAGTCTCTGCGTTTTGTTTGATTTATCTTTGATCGATTCATCTCTGCGATTTCTTGGCATATTATTTCTGTGATTTCTTGTCATGTTACCTAGAACTTGATTGGTATAATATTTGCTATTTTAATGATAAATCCCAACGGTTTATTGGTAAAATCTGTGCATTATATTACTTACCATTGAGATATGATTTCATTTGAATAACATTTAATTGAATGGAAATTTATAGCGATTTATTTACCACTGCGAATCGATTTCATTTGAATAGCATATGATTCAAATGGCATTGAAAAGTGATTTATTTAAATCTGTGATTTCATATATTTAAATGACATCAATATCATTTATCTGACTCTGCAATTTCATATATTTGAATGACAACAAGATCATTTATTTAACTTTGTGATTCGTATATTTAAAGGACAACATTATCATTTATTTACTCTGTGACTTCATATATTTAAATGACAACATTACCATTTATTTACTGTGTGATTTACATATATATTGAATGCGATTTAATATATTGACTGGGATTTTAATGTATAGTGACTGTGATTTAATATATAGTAACAACAATTTTATCATATATTGACTACGAATTTACATATATTGTCTACGATTTTACATACTAATGGCAGCGTGGTTAATAGGTGAAATGTTGCAATACCATTACTAGATGTCATTATTTGTTAGACAATGGTGTCATTAATGGATAACAATATAAGTGTGAAACAACAATTTATCATTAGACAATGTTCTTAATAGACAATAACTTTTTATTAGACAACATTACATTTTTTTTACACAACCATTCATCCAATATATATATAGACAAGTATTTGATATTCCTTGTTAAAATACATTGAATCTATACACAACGTGTTTACCATCAGTATGACTATGTTTTTAGCATTGTTACTGTGAATGATAACGTGTTTATGATTTGTTTATATGACAACATTTTTATAATTTTGTTTGTTATTATTTTATATGACAACGTGTTTATGATTTGTTGATATGACAACATTTTTATAATTGTGTTTATTACTATTTATATGACAACATGTTTATTATTTGTTTATATGTCAGTGTGTTTATATGACATCATTTTTATCATTTGTTGATTATTTACACAACGATATTTATGGATCATATAGTTACACAACGTTATCATATTTAACTCTTCTCTGCGATATCATATATTTTATAGACAATGATAATAATGTTAGATAGCGGTATCATTGTTGATACTAAAAGGGAATTAAGGATTTTATAGATTACAAGGTACTAGGTTGAATTAAATGGAGTATATGTAAGTTTTAAACCTGTGAAGTAAAGAAATGCATATATACTCTTAAGTAACACAAAAATTAATCAATGGCTCATACACAAAGTACACAAAGATTTTATACTGGAAACCCTCAACCGGGAAAACCTTTCTTATTTTCATTATATCAAATTTCACCATTTGCCATACAATATATACAATGTTTTTAGGTATTTCGTAGATACCAAAACCCTAATCCCTTAATCTGGGATTAATTTACAAATCCGCTAAAAATAGCAAAATCCGCTAAAAATAGAAAAATCCACTAAAAATAGCAAAAACAAGCCAAAAAAAAAATATTTGGGGCGCTGACCCGGGCTACCGCCCATTGCCGAACGTTGCGCATAAGTAGGGGGGGGCATACCTACCCCCCCCCCCTTGGACCCCCCTAGTAAAGTGCCCAACGCACACGACAGAGCTCTAGGTGAAGGGATCATCAGATGCAATTGTCGTATCTGACGCACCCACACACACACACATGCAAAGAATATAACACATACCCAATAGTATAGATATACAGGATTGTTATAGATTTCATTTAATGAGGTTTAATATTGATAAGGCATTTTAGGGTCATGGATTTCCTAAGCTTCTCATTATCTTATGGATAAGAGGGTGGATATGTCCATTATTGTAATCTAAGGCATGTATGTTTGGGAAGGGTAATGATAGGGGTGGAATATTTAACTTAGGCTTTTACAAGGAATTATATGTTAGTGAATGGAAATTATAGTGAGACTTTTGTTAATAAAATCTTATTGTAGGATGGATTCTCGAGTGAATATTCATCGATGGCTAATAGCATCCTTTAATTAATGTATGATTGCAATATAATTTGTTGCACCATGAATTTCATGTGATGTATTATTGTTATAGTAGTTAGTTTTCCCTTATTTCTTATAGACTTGTCGATTGGGTGCTTGGGTTTAGTCTTCATGTATTTTGACAGTTAATTCGGTCTCATAGCACGTTTGATTTTTCCTTGGGTTAGTGGTCTAGATATGTTATGTCGTTCCTTGGTTACAGTCTTTCCTATCACCTTGTGATGACATGATTACTGATGAGGGGATCATTGTGGGCCCTGATGGATAGACTCAAATGATAACCTCCCCGGAGTCTTGTGCTTCTCGATGTAGGCATATTGTTCATGGTAATTGATGTCGGTGCTTGCTTCTGTAATGCCTCAATGTGATTAGTTTTGCGTGCCATAGAGGTTACTGTTTACGGGTTGTAAAAGCTGATGTGTCGGGTTGTTGATGTTTTCCTTTAGCTTCTAGGCATTGTCTTACTTGTGTCGTCGGGTAGCCACTTTTATTTATCTTTTGATTATTGCATGTTTCATCCAGTTGCTTTATGTGCTAGTATTTTGGTTCATTCTTGTCATTTTCATGAATGTGTAAGTTGTCTTCATCGTTAAGTTGTGTTGATTAATTGTTGTCTTCAATTTCTTTCTTGCTTAAAACATAAAAACAAAAACAAAAAAAATTGCACTTACTTTGCGTCGCATGTAGTCGTAACGATGGGGACGTTATGCATTCTATTGACATACTTCCATCTTTCGACATATATGGCCTACCTCTATATTCACCAATTATGTAGGAAAGTAGTCTAGATACTGAATGTAACCAGAAGCCAATCTTACAACATGACCTATTTCATTTATATTCATAATCATTTATTTTACACAAGCTCACAAGTACACAAAGATCAAAAATTACATAGACATAACCTAATGGAAGAAGCACAAAATTTTAAGTTATGCTACCTTGCAATAAATTCAAGTAAATAAATTATGTTCCATTGAAGAAACTGATATAAATTCCCCATCAAGTAGCAACAACATAAATTGACCACACTGCATTTACCTCTCCATCAGAATCACAACAATTTTCCAAGCTCTTCTGCCCCCCGAGATTCTAAAATTGTAGGAGTCATTTGTCCTATGCATGGTACTCATCAATGTGAAGATATTTGAAATTCCCTCCTCTGAGACAAACCTTGACTAATTCAGGATTGATGTTGACATTCATGCCATCTGTCGAAGCGTATTTGTAAGTTCACGCAAATATTCATGCAAGAAACAAATTACTCCAATAACATGGTTTACTATCTGAACAGACCTATCTCAAGAAATAAGATCATTGTCGAGAGTCAGAAGTCGTTGATTGAACATAATCATCTGGTGATGAGAATTATTCATCCAATCAGAATATAAGCATCCACCAACATATTTTGGTAGCTTCTAGGATAATATGCCTTTGACTCTAAAGTACCTTGTCTAATTCTTTCTTACTTACAAAGAAACAATTTTTAGAGAAAGGATCTACACACACAACATGAGTACAATCACTCACAAAGAAATGATCTAATTCTACTCTCCTACAATAGTAATAGATTACATATTCTTCATATTAATGGGCTCTCCCATGAGGGAGTTAATCCCATTCCTACTCTGATACAAATTTAGAAAAATATTGCACACAAAACTGTATTGTATTGTATTAATTAAATTAATGAAACATTACACACATATAAGTCCATCAATCTTAGGATTAATATAGATAGGGCGTCTTATCCATACAATCCATTTGTTTATCTTTACCCTTTAGGCTTAATATAGATAGGACATCTTACCCATTGCAATCAGAAAGAGGTTCTTCCCTTTCTTCAATGGAAATTTGTTTATCTTTACCCTTCCTCTTATCCTTGTTGAGAACCTGAATAGATAAAGGTTCTTTGGAAACAAGGGCACGAGGTGAGTGTGGGATTTTAGATGATATAATAGAGGATGGACCTACAAATTTCTTCCTTGGAGTCTTATGCTTGGGAAGTGAGGTAGGTAGGTCAACTTAGTAATTGGATATAAACAATAAGGTGGTCCAATCCTTTCCTTCTTTCTTCAATTTCTCCATGAATATGAGTTTGATTAAGGCACGATGAAAGATATGTTTCTGAAGTCTATATGGTCTTATTTGTGCACATGAAATCATCCTTTGCAAACTCATAAAAAGGAAATAAGATAGTTATATTTCCTTCTTACCAGTGACGTGGAGCAACATATTGAAATGATATTGCAAGATCCCTCTATACCTTCCTTCACAAGTGAAAGATCTTTAAGTGATGAACAACAACTTGCCATATTCCTCTAGTAGCCAATTCCTTGGCACTCCCTTAACAAGATCAACTCCCTTATGCTAAGGTTTGAGCATGTCTTGGTACCAGTCCTCCTCTAATTTCCTTGCCTAAACGAAAGTTGTCTTGACCTTGGAATCTCAGTTACTTTTGAAATTAAGTATGTTGTCAGAGGAATCTCCAAGGGGCCAACCTGAGTTTTACCTTCCTTGAAATTATACACAAAAACTCTTGACACCTTTAGATGATTACATTTTATCTTTTGACAAAACCTCCAGCATCCCATGCGCTTGAAGCAGTCCACATGGTTAGGTTTTTATTCAATCAAAGTAGTATAAATGGGATCAAATAGAACCATAGAGACTAACATCTTCCTAGGGATGGGGTTGTTCGTTAGAGCCATTGGATATATGAATACCTATTGTAAACACTTATGCACAAAGAAAATTAGAAGATAACCCCATGTTGGACAACTGAGAGGGGGAGGGGGGGGAATCAATTGTTATCGTACTTAAATAGTTATGCTTATTTTAAACTCATTACAAATCACTCAATGACAATCAAAATAATGTAGAGAGGTAAGCAATAGAACATTTGACATCAGTCACACATATGAAATATACAGAGACATATATTTCTTGAGGAAACCCATCAAGGGTAAAAAACTCTTCTTCTTGGTATGATAAGTAATGTTTACATTCTCTACATTATCATACATATGAGCTCCAACTCATTGTGAGGCTACAACCTATGTTTTTCAAGCTGTAACTTCTTGAGACCACCAACTCTCTATTTTCTCTAGCACCGACTAGAAGGAAGCACCAACTCCCTGAGTGTTCTAGCACCGATTGGATGGAAGCACCTACTTCCACTCATACAAACACCAACTTGTTTGAGAGTACCAACTCTCTAGTTTCTCTAGAACCCACTAGAAGGAAGAATCAACTCCCTGAGTGTTCCAACACAAACTGGATGGAAGCACCTACTTCCAGTCACACAGACACCAACCTATATAACAGAGAACAATAGTTCTCCCTTGCACCACCCTACCACCGTAGTTTCTTTGGCTGCAACCAAATGGGAGCTACAACTCCTTGTGTTCAAGCACCCACTTGAACCTCTAAGGACAAGAGTCCTCCCTATCACCTCCCTACCACCTTGATTATAAATATTTTCTACTGAAACTTATTATAGTGATTCAATAGTTGTCATTGGCTTACCAGGGTTATCACTTTTCTGCTACACCACTCTACTCTCTTGTATCAGTGTCTCTCTGCCTGCATCTTCTTTCACTTTCTAATCTTCTGATTTTTTCTACAAGTGCACCTCAGCCTTCTTTTACTGTCCTAGTTATGCATATTTTTTCTTTGCATTTGTTGTGCTTTATGCTCTATGTCTTATTTTGATTATATGAATTATGCCTCTTTTGTGTATTTGAGCTCCTATCCACATCATGTTATTTCTTCTCTATTCTGCATATTTATACTATCTGTGCACCTTCTTTGTCCTCCATGCACAGTGCTTCTACATGATCTTCACTGTGCCATGGTTCTACTCATCGAGTTGTTCACTGCCACTCCACTTTTTCTCTGCTTTGCTCGATTAAGCCTCAAAAAGAAAAAACTGCATCTCGCTTATGTCTATTCCTCATCTGTTACTCATCTCTGAGTTTTATCTCACACTGCACATACTGTAATTTTCCCTCTCTTACAATTCAACTCATTTTTCCTTCAGAACAACCAACCACGCATAGTCACTGCCTGTTTCTATTCACCTCTTCCTCTGCGGTTAGACATTGAATCTTCTTGGGAAAAAATGCACAACAACTGAAACGCCAACCGTCCAAGAACCATGATTTGGTTCTGCTAAATGAATTGTAACTGATTGATTACCTATGAGGTGAGACAGTAACCCTTCAATCAAGATTCCAATTAACCAACACCATTGCATTAAATCCATAGGATTTCACATTTATCTCATATGCCCATTAGCCGTGACTGAGCGATAAACATAATTTGAATTTCTTGATTTCGCATCTTGGCATTCCTGTGATGAAGTGTCTCGACACTCCAAGTCACTATCACTGAGACTCTGAGATGGAGCTTAGCACCACTAGTTTCTTCCCCTCACATGACCACAGGCTGCCCCAAAAGGTGCTTCATATTTCGCGAACTTATGAACTTCATCGAGCCTGATCAATGGTTGAGATCTCCAATGATCCGATGGTCCATATCTCAGCGCGATATTGCATATCGTGATTCCTGTGATGAATGATATTGATACTCCAAGTCGCAATCGCAGAGACTCCAAGATGGATCTTAGCACCGCTAGATTCTTCCCCTCACGTGACAACCAGCACTGACCACAGGCTGTTCCATAAATGTGTTTAGCAATTTTACATATCGGTGTTTATGTCATGATCTGATCTATTGCCACGTGCCCCCCTTGGATCAATGATCCAGATCTTATCGTGATTTCACCACTTCATGAGGCTTCTTCATTCCTGATCAACGGTCCACAATCCTTGGTGATCTGATTGTCTAGATCTTTTTGTGATCTCAGATATCTCGATTCCTGTGATGAATGGTCTCGATACTCCAAGTTGCAAACGTCGAGATGGAGCTTAGAAATTATCTCCTTCTCTTAATCCCTCCATGATGTGACCTTGAGATATGACCACTCGCTAATCAAATGAGCACTTCGCTCCTTTGACTTTCCAGTCAGCGAAACGATGATATTTCGCAATGTGTCCTGCCCGAAGATGGATGGTCCTCCTTATTTCAGGATTTTGTAAGACTTTTTCACCTTTCACTTTAAAGAACATGCAGGTTCTCCTAGATCCAACGATGACCGGACCCTGCGCTCAGATCTAATGCCCGAGATATGTCCTCCATCTGCACACTCAACCTATCTAAATTCAGATCTGATGGTTATCGATAATTCTCAATGAGATCCAATGATCACTGTCACTTCTCCTCTGCAGCGTACACATCCTCGTGACTGGGAATAATTTCTAATTGTCAAAGGCCTTGACCTTTCATCCATATAAGATCCTGAGTACGCTATCTCTCTTGAGCTTTGGAAATGAGTTAACCACGTCCTTGGTGCAAATCTATGCACTATGTGCGACTCTGCACTAATCCTCCTGACCTTACGTTGTTCCTATTTTTCCATCGTTGCACACTCTAATCTTTCCATCAATGACTAGCACACTTTGCCTGTAAACATTCCAACAATCTCCCCCTTTGGGATTGATGGAAACCCTGAATGACTGCATTAATCTGTTTGGACCACCAACTGTAGAATCCAGTCTGGACCACTCCTTTTCTCCCCCTTTGACATCAATGTTAGAGAAAACATGCTCCCCCTGAGTTGCTGCAGTATTTTTAGGAGGTATCAGATATTAAACCAGCACAAACTCCCCCTGACAGGATGGACTCTCTTATTTGAGGCCTGCAGAATATTTGTGTATAAACCAGAGTCTTCTCCTTCTAATTCTTGGACCAGAGTATTCTCCTTCTAATTCTTGGATCTCTTCATCTTCATCTTCAACTATGTCCTTTGTAGAAGACTCAATATTGCTCACCTCTCTTACTGGGATTCCTTCATCAACCTTTTCTTGTCATAAATGGATGACTCCTCCTGTCATTGTTCTCTCTCTGCTTCTAATTTTTCTTCTTCTTTGTTTCTAAAAAGATTATCTTTCCCTAACAAGTTATTTCCTCTTGTTATCTCTACAAAATCTCATGTATATAATTTTGTACATCAGAAAGTTGTTGCTGCGAATGTTGTTGTCCTACTTGAACACTGCGCAATTGCAACTTGTACTTTTTAAATAACCCTTGGATCTCCCCATTGATTCTCATCGATCTCTATTACTACAATTTCATTTTTCTTCCATGATGCATACAATCCAAGGATTTTATGACCATATTCAATCACAAGAAAAAACCACTACAACCACTCTCATACCTGCTTTTCTTTTTCACAGACGAAGGACCTGTATCAAGTTTCTTAGGAGTATTGTTTTCTTCGTTGTTGTATCCAATACTAGATTTATCATTTGGAGATCTTTGAATATCCAAGAGCTTATACAGGGTCATGGAGTTGTTTAAGAACTTGATTTGGGTGTTTGACTTCTCAACCTTCAAAACTTCAGCTTCCATTGTATGACATGATTGTTCTTCTACTTCTTCCATGGGATTGATGCTAACTGAACATTCTTTTATTGTATCTGTGTCTTCTTATTTACTTACAGGGGAGGATTCAATATCAACATCATTAATTGTCCTTATGCCTTTATTCACCACTTGTATTGAGTTTACATTTACCTTACACTCTTTGGACGTGAACACATCTTCACTGTCTCTGTCACACTTTTGACTTGTACTGAGAAAATTATGTTTCAGACCATCCACAAGAAGAACATATTGAGCATCTCCTTTCTCATTACTCAAACTCACCATCCCTCTATCCTTGATTTTACATGGTTCATAATTTTCAAGGATCACATTTCCTGTTTTGCTTTTACTTATGGACAAAAGCTTATCCTTGTCTCTAGTCATGTGTTTGGAACATCCACTGTCTATATTCCCGGAGGACTTTTTTTTTGAGTTGAAAGTGCTAGACCACATTTTTCACTATCTTCCCTTTTCCATGTGTTGCCCTTTCTATCTAAGAACTTTATCCTTGGAGCTGCTTTGTAATTCTTAATATGGAAGTTTGCAGCTTTGTGGCCAGAGTTGTGATAGTTATAGCATTCAATCTCATTGTTCAATAGGTCAAAGTTATTGTTGCAACGTTGTCTACTCATTGACTGTTTATTATTTCTTGACCTCCTCAGTTGCATGTTTCTAGACTTAATTTGACAATTTGCAATCTGTGATGGTTTGTTACTTGGCTATATCATTCTTTGTTGTGGCAGATATTTATTCCTTGGAAATCTTAATTGTTCATGTCTAAGTCTTAAGGATCAAGTTATATCTTTGTGACCAAAGTTAGAACAGTAGAAACAATATCCATACAAAAATTCTTTGTACCTGGAAAATAGTTGTCTTCTTTGAGCAAATAAATTTCTTCGATGATGATGATTTCCTTGAGAAGGGAGTGTATTATTTCATTGTTCTACAGATTCAGTTCTGGCACCTTTTTCTTTATTCCTCCCGGGTGGTTGATTATGTTCCTTTGTTTCTGTAGGTTTGTTGTCGTCATTGATTGTAGATTTGACAAACTTGATGAAGTCTTTGTTTCTTGGATGACCACTACTTGATCCCTCTTCATAAACCAAACTTGTTTTCAACTTTGGATTCCTTTGCTGATTCATAATGATGGCTAATCCTTCTTAGGCTTTGATACTTGATAGATTATGATGATACAAGGCTTGAAACTTCTCCAACTCTTTCTTAGTTTTCACTACTTCTTCCGGAGCTTTACATCTTTCCTTTTCTGATAACTGTTGTTTCAAAATGTCCTCAATTTTATTTTCTTCTTCTAATTCTACTTTTAGTAGGGCAAAGTCTTCATCAGGATGTTTACTATCTTTCTTGAACTGTATCAGCAATTGTTTTTTGTTTTTGTTCTTAATTCTGAATCTGTCAATCTCTTCCAGTGCACTGATCAGTTCTGCTTCCAAATCAACCACAACTTCTTCTTCATTAGCCTCACTTCTTGTGATTTTATTATCATAATCATCTTGGGACATAAGCATGAATTCATTGTCCATATCTTCACGCGAGGAGTTGATATTTGTGTCTTCTGAAGAGTTAACATCGTTTACACATAGACTTTTCTTTCTGCCAAATCTCTTAGGTTTGAACTTCTTTTCACCTTCAGAGTTCTGATCATGTTTCTTGTGTGGACATTTATTTTCAAAATGACCTATCTTACCATAGTTGAAACATTTGAAGGGAAGCTTATCTTGGTACTTGCTTGATCCTTTCTTTAACCTTCTCACAAATTTTGCTTCAATTTCATCAGGCTCAGAATTTGCATTCTTATCTGCTTTAAATGATGCTTCTCTAGAGGTGGGTTTATCTATAGCTATCCTCATTTCATATGCAGTCAACGTTCTTAGAAGTTGATCAAAAGCTAAATCCTTTATATCATTAAGTTCTTCTATAGCTGAGACCTTCGGGTTGAACCTATCTAACAGAGTTCTCAAAATTTTATGAACTAAAGAGGGTTCCTCAATTTTTTCACCAAGTTATTTCATTGCATTTACTAGATTTCAACTCTCATAAAATACTTCCCAATGGTTTCATATTCTTTGATCTGTAGCTTTTCAAAATGTACTCTATAGGTTTGAAGCTTGTCATCTTTTACCTTCTCATTACCTTCATAACTTCTAATGAGTTTGTCCCACATTTCTTTGGCAGTTTGAAGATGCATCACCTTTACAAATTCGGCTTATGCAAGTCCATTCAAGATAACATTCATTCCCTTAGCATTAAAGATAAATTCTAACTTATCATCCTTGGAAGCTAGCATAACAAGCTTTATGTATCTAGTCTCTACTATATCCCAAACATCAACACCTAAGGCCATTAGGTATGTTCTCACTCTAACTTTCCAGAAGGAAAAGATTTTTCCATAAAACAAAGGAGGCTTAGTGACTGAAGTCCCTTCATGAATTTTCATGTTTAAGCTTATAGATCTACCTTTAGATAAAAGGAACCGGGTCTAATACCAATTATTGGACAACT
>JZKD02S0085669.1:592457-646674 GCA_000966675.3 Picea glauca | reverse complement strand
GGAAGCTACTTGGAGAGTATAAATAAGAGGCAAGGCTCTCTCATTTGAATCACACTTGAGAATATTGAATATCTATAGGTTTTTGAGGTTTACAAATGATATCTAAGCTGAAATTCTGAGGAAAGTGAAGAAAAGAAGGCCAAAATGCAATGAAGGATAATTTTTTTTGATGGTGCTTTCTAAGGTATGTTATTTTCAGGTCATCTCACCATTTTCGCTATAACTTTATTTTTATAATGATTCAGATCCTGAAATTTCTATGAAAGTGAGAAAATATATCCAAGTATCTGTGGTTAAAAATTCATCTTGTGGGTTGTTGTAGTTTGGGAGTTACACTCTATGGAAAATAGGGTTTGTGGCCAGTCCTGAAACTAGTCAAAATCAGGTGTTTCGGGTAAAAATGTCATAACTTATTCATAAAAGATCCAAATTTAGTGAGACAAATGTTTTGGTTAGGGTACATTCTGTGGTATTCTGTGTAATATTTTCAGATCATTGTATCAAATATTGTTTGCGGGGAACTCTCTACAAGGTCGCTCTCTAGAATAAGCCAGAATTCAGAAAGGTATATCATTTTTGGTATAACTCCTTTTCTAAGAGGTTAGAAGTAGTGCCACTTGGAGGAATTGCATAAAAAACACTAAAGAACATTGTATATCAGTTTCAGATCTTTATACTTTACAGGTTCAAAGTTATGATTATTTCAAGTTGGGGTTGTTGACTAATCCAAAACTAGGCATGTGAGACTAAAAACAAGTATGATGAAAATGCTAGTATTTTGTTTTTAAAAGTTAAGGAAGGTTTGCAGGAATGTGATCATATACACCAGGTCTATTACAGAGCTACAAATCAGATTTGGATGATTATTTTGATGAGGGATTTTTGTTGAGGTTGGTGCATGGTTGATGCACTTGTTTAAGGTACAGGTTGATTACAGGTTGGTGCATGGTTGATGCACTTATTTATGGTACAGGTTGATTACAGGTTGGTGCATGGTTGACGCACTTATTTATGGTACAGGTTGATTACAGGTTGAGGTACAGGTTGATGCATGGTTCAGACTTATTGGTACAGGTTTACAACAATATATCTCATAGTGATAGTGTGTCAGTGGTTCCATCATTCTACTTCTACTTCAGGGTGGCAGGATGGGGCAAGGAAAGGTGGTTGTAGCCACCTTCCGGTTGTAGCCAAAGGAAATTGGGGGTTGTAGCCTCCTTTTGGTTGTAGCCAAATATTTGGGGATTTGGAGCTTCCCTCAGGTTGTAGCCAGAGAAACTAGGAGGTTGGAACCTCTTTCCAGTTGCAGCTGGAAAACAAAGGAAGTTGGTGCTTCCAATGAATGTAATTCTTCAAGACATATAAGAAAAAGCATTCTGTGGTTTTCTTCCGATTTGGGTTTCCATGCAAAACACTGGTGTACTATGCATGTGTGTGATTGTTTATTTATTACTGCTCATTATTGGATAATAATTCTACATTGATATAACATTTGAAGAAAAAGAATAATAATTACGTTATTACTGATTCACCCCCCCTCTCAGTAATCCAACATATGTCTGAGATTCCTAGGGAAGATAAATAAGAAATATTTGAATAATCTTTTATAAATGAATCAATCTCCTAGATATATTATATTGACCCTTGGTATGGATAAATTATTGTATATATCTATATATTTAAGTTCTCCTCGCATTACTGAAGGGATCATCGACAATGCATTCTCCACTAGGTGAAATACTTTCTCATTATTGATGACACCTTGTATCACCACAATGTACACTTGAGTTTATGTCATTGTTTGATGCACAAGGAATTGGTTTTAATTTTTATTGACTCTCACAGTGGATCATTTGGAGGTCATCTCTTTGGGTTGGGGATATCACAAAATATCTTACATGGTGGATACTTTTGATGCACGATCTTCAAAGATTGTATGGATGTGGTAAAAAATGTCATCCATATCAAGTTTTTACACACAATATGACTTCGCATCCTTCTCCTTTATTTACATTCATCATTGTGATCCCTTTCACTAAGTGGGGAGTTGATTTCATGGCATGCCACCTATTGTGGAGGAATCCCCCCTCTAAGGAATAAGTAGAGCGATGGCTCCCTTGAAAGACTGATCTACCTTTAATATACCCCAAAAACATCTAGAATAAGTGATGAGAGAAAGAGGGAAGAGAGGGTTAATGAGTGCACCTTCAATCCTTATGGTTGATGTAGACCTCTTTTGCTTGTTGTCGCCTCCTAGATCACAGATCTCCTCCCAAAGATGACCTGCAAGGGGTTCATAATACAATAAAAAAACATACAAAATCTATAACGATCACTTTAAAGGCCTAAATATAGATACAAATGATGAAATTAATAAGAACATGTAAACATAGGGTTTTGGGACAAATATAATCTATTTTATTCAAATTCAAGATAAAAGGTTACAACCTTTGCTTGCAACTGCTCTACAAACGAAGTCAAGACTCCTTTGCCATGGCTTCAAGTGCACAAATCCAACATAAATGTATCACAAACAATATTCCATCAAGGGAAGAAGGAAGTGTTTCATAGGATGATAGGCTGGAGGGGAAAGTTGAGGCTTAAACTCAGAGCAAGATCCAAATATTGGGCAATGAGAGGGAAAGGATTTTGAAAGAGTTTTCCTATTCTTTTGTTCATGTGCCTAAATGACTCTAGAAGGCCTTGTTTTATATGAAGAAAAGATGGTTATTGAGTCTGGGGACATGCTACAATAGGTAAAATGGTTAGGAAACCCTCCATAGTCTATAAACTCCGTCAAAATTCATACATGTTGGTACAGGGGTAGACCCAGGGTTCAACGCTCAAGAGTGCACCAAAAAAACCCTAACTATCGACCCTTTCAGTAACACCTTCGAATCAAATGAAGTCTCACCCAAGGTAGAGGCAGGGGTGGTTGCAGGACTCCAGTGTCTGCAACCTTAGCTAGGACATAGATATGTGATTACAATATTCTATAAAATCACTTAGAATTTACAATTCATCCATATTTAATGAGTATCTACTCCACAGTTAAAACCCTAATCAAAGAGAATCGCGGTATTCACCCATATATATTATAGATGAGAACTAGGGACATTGACATGGGTTAGATCTAGCACTTATTCATATTATTAAGAACAAAACATCATTAGATCTATATATCATTTATCTATGCCAAAGAACTAGGAAAGTGAACACATAAACACATCAATACATTGCACAAAGCATAACAACACAAGATATATGCGGTTCACCCCCAGCCTGGGGCTACATCCACCAACTATTATTCTCTTTTATTATATTCTATCAGTCTTCTACATGCACAGAGCCACAAGATCCTACTCCAAATAGGATAGGAGATCTGGGGGCACCTCGCCAAATCCTCCTTCCCCGAGTTAGGTTACAGCAAAAATATTATGCTCAATCTCTTACAGTCATTTTCACTTGGCCTTGTAAGTCTCACACAACATGCAAAAAGAATGTACAACTATAACTTGCACTTAGCACTTGGTATCACACACTTGCATCTTCTCCTCTACTTACATAACCTATGTTTCTATTTATACATTAGAAAATGGGCCAAAACATAGGTAAACCCATGGGCTGACATCTACATACCGGTTACATAAGCCCAAAACCCAAAAATCCCTAAACAAGGGGCCAAGATCCTGTGATCTCCGCTTTGACTTACGCTCCACCTTCAACAACCTGTTGAAGTCCCCAAATGGGTTAAACATGACCAAGTATCCTCAAAAATTGGTCAAGGGCCAACAGGCCCCCAACACTCACCTTTGACTCATCCCAAGTCACTCTAGTCTGCGTATCTTTGCGTCAAAATCCTCGAGCTCCTTCGACCTATTACTGGGCCAAGGCCTCTTGCTTGACGGAATATTGGATAACTTTTTCATTGGCAGGTCCCTCTAAGCGTTGTTTGACTGCAGTGATGACTTGTTCTAGCTTTCTTCGTCACCCTTCAATCTCCTCAAATAGTTGGCATGCTTCGTCCTCGACTGGTTGGAGTCTCTGAGTCACTACCATGACTTTTCTTTATATGGCATGGACCTGCTGCTCAAAAGTGTGTTGTTTCTGGGATCGCTTCATCCTTTGAACTACTGACAAGAGATTCAACTATGCCTGTACTAATGTTGCTTGTTTCTTTTCCTCCTAGAGTTGTGA
Source organism: Picea glauca (assembly GCA_000966675.3). Taxonomy (NCBI): domain Eukaryota; kingdom Viridiplantae; phylum Streptophyta; class Pinopsida; order Pinales; family Pinaceae; genus Picea; species Picea glauca. The sequence continues at coordinate 642,477 of JZKD02S0085669.1, read as the reverse complement.
CTCCAATGCATTTATTTTAGGGTCTTCAATAACCCACTCGTAGGTTTGTTCACCTCTACTACTAAGTTGTTTACATTCCACAGTGAATGCTCTGATCCTCTCAACTGTGCTCTGGGTAGTGTCATCTCTTTGATCTTGCACATCATGTGGGGTACTTGGCATTGTTCATAGCTCTAGGACTTCAATTCTCTATTGGAGCTGTTGGATAGCTTCCGCGAGATGTGTTACTCGCTGCTCCACTGGTTCTTCCACCTTTTTCTCTAAGCCTTTCATAGAGTGAAGTGCTCTACTAAATGCTTCTTTGACTCCGAGTTGTTCTGCAAGCAACTGCTCTCTCTCTTGTTTAACCTACGCTCTCTCCTATTCAAACTTGGTGTGGAGATTAAACTTCTCCTGCTATGCAAAACACCGTTTCTCTACCATTTCATGTTGTCCTTGCTTCAGGGCCACTGTGGCCTGTTCTTTCTCTTCTTTCACTCAATGAGGGTGATCTTCCATCACATCAGCTATTCTACAAAATTATGTAGGTTCATATCCCAACTCTGGTTCTTCTGATGGTGGGGGCGTAGTGGAAACTGCACTGCTGGATTGAAGGGCCTTATGTACCCCTCTATTTTCTATCTCAATTCTATCATACATGGTTTCTTTCTTGGCTTCGATGTTCTGCATAATCTCCTGCAAGGTGTCTGATATGGCTGCGATGATGAAGTCGAAGTCATTGAGCGTGAGAACAGTTTGCAATTTAGTCTTACTAGCTATGGATTTCTTCCTCGAGGTGGGTTTTGTGGGGGAAACCTTCATTTTCTTAGAGGGATCAACCTCATCAACAGGATCCGTAGGTAGTGTTACTTCACTTGGATTCTATTGATCATCTTTTCCATTGGTCTCTTCTTTATCTGCTTCTTCATCACCTCCTCATCCCGGTGACTCTGAAGTGGTTTCTTTTGATGCGCTTCTGAGGTTTTTTACCTCTTCGGTCTTCTTCCTTCTATTGGTTCCAGGTGTGTCATGAGTGGCCTCTGAGCTACTAATTTGTTCGGTATAAGAAATTTCTACGGGGTCAACATGGATAAGGAGATTTGGAGACTAGTCCTTGGTTATATCCTTGAGGTCCTCCTCTGTGAGGTTATAGTATGATTGAAGCTCTTCTTTATGCTCGTCTGTACGTGTAGTGATATAATTAAAGTGTTGATCTACGTGAAACTTCATGAGGGATATGAACTTGTGTAGGGTGTTCGACGTCATACGAGGGACGGCCCCAATAGCCCTCTTCAACTGGAGATAGTATGTGTGAAATATTGCATTTTACTACCACTATTTTCCCATATCGCTTGAGTACCATAGTGTGGTGAACTTTGTAGTGAGTGGCTCGAATGGATAAATATCTGGGAAGGTTGCACCTTCCAACATATCCCAAGCAGTAAACATTATGAGGATCAGTAGCCAACTGAAATGGAACTCATAGCTCTGATATCGAGCCTCACGATAATCCAATTTGAGTTGGTTGACTAAGTACTTCGCCCAGTTCATTTTGAGTCCTTCTACACATTTTTTGGCGAGGTCAACAACGTACCCTATGAACTACATAGGTCTGTTCTTTCTCATTATCTTTCCTGCAATCAGCTAGTAGGCCAGGCACACTGCGCCATTCTGGATGGAAGCTAACTTGTAGCCTCACATCTCTTTTTCTACATTGCCATATTTGTATTTAATTTTCTATTCCAGTGTGTGGTCTGCAGCCTTCCATGGGTAGAAGTCATGTGGGTTGGGTCCATGCAAGCTCAATCCAGTGATCCTATGGATCAGTGTGGGATCGACTGTGATGCATTTGTCTAGCCATATATAGTTGTTGTTGTAGCACGATAGTTGGAAATTGACACATGCATTAACCTTATAGTGCCTTCCAAAATGTGGAATCTTCATCACATTCAGGATGGTGGACTGCGCGAGCTTCATAGTCCATGGTTGGGGAATTATTTTCAAGTTATTCCCCTTCATCCTAGTCAAATATCTATGTGGGGTGAGCATATTGTGGTTCTTGCAGTCTCCTAGGTTGAAGTCACTGAATTTTAATGTCGCGATCTTATCCAGTTGTGTTCTAACTACACGTATCCCCTTTGGGAGGTATGAAATAACTAGGGTGTAATCAAAATACCTCAGGACATTGTCATGACTCACAATGCCAGCCAAAGGTAGGATGTAGTCGGGAAATATAGTCAATATTAACTTCACATTCGCCAAGTCATCTCGATGCTTGATTCTCTTCTCTTCTACATCTCGAGATGGTCCAGATCCACAAGAATTCAATGGGGAGGCTTTCACTCCTCTCATCGATGAGGCTTGAATACATGCGAACATTACTTTATTGGCCATTAGATCGATTCGAAATTCTTTGACACACTTTTTAGTTATGCTGAGTTCGTCCAAAATACACTATCAAGATTGGATAACTTAGATTGATGAATAGGTGCTCAAAGAAATAGAACAAATGTCAATCTCAGTAAACACAACATGGTAACAATGAGTTGGCTTGGATACAATTTGCAAAATTGTTCTTAGTGCAACAATCGACGAAATAAGTAGACAACGGGGAAGCAAATCTCTCCAACGGACAAGAGGCCTTTATCAATGTGGTTTTGTTTGTTGCGGTGTGATCCTAATGGTTTGAAGATGAACTTTTTGGTTGTAACTATTGTTCTAACCATTTGGGGGTGTTGGTCTAATGGTCATAATGCCTCCAATGGTCATATTGGCTCACCATGGCTAAGTTCCATGTTGCACTATTATGATATATCGACGAAGTTCTAGTTTTTCAAATCTTCCTTCTATAAAGGCCCCTTTGGAAAATTATGCAACTTTTTTCTCTTCTTACTGAGATTTCTAGCCTTCTTCCCTGTGATATTCGTCTCAGTATTCCTCTTTCCATTATGATTCTTATCTCCTTTTGGAAAAGTAATTTCGCATTGTTGAGATTATTTCATAGGGTTCAAGGGAAATACTTCTTCTCTATCTGGGGTAGGTGCTCCACTCTTTTGTGAGTCTTCTTGTTTTCTTTCAACTCCGATATCCAAGTTTTTGGTTCTAAAAAACTTCGATCTGTTCTCCTATTCTTCAATCAAGTGCGTTATCCTCCGAGTGATGAAATATTTTAATACTTGCTTCTTCTGTTATAAGACTTCCTCTTCTGTTCTTTTGTCCTGAACCTTCTCAATCCAGGTTTTCCCTAGTAAAATAAAAAATGGGGCGTTTCTGTCAATAAATTTAACAACCTCAAAATATTCCTCTATTGAAGTTCCATGATCCCTCATAGATATCTAGGTGAGTCTTCAATGTATGGTTATCAACTTTCCTCCAAATAATTCTATTCCTCCCAATGAAGGAATCATATGAAGCTTTCCTAAAATCTCCCAAGTTCTTTTTGTCATGATATTCACCTGTGTTTCTTCATCCAGAACACAATTAATGTTGAAGTCTCTTATTCTTCTTTGTATGCATTATTTTTCTTTGATGATCTATGATAATTTGCTATTTCTTTTACCATTCAAGGTTTCTTTCATTTATAGCAATAAATTATGTGATTCTTTTTGGGGTTCTTCCATGTTCTTAGTTTCTTGATCTTCCTCAGGGTTTTCTTTTCTCATATTCATTCTTTCAAGCTTAGCAATCATTCTAGGGAAATCAAAAACTTCATGGTCCATAGCTTTACAACAAAGACAAATAGGATTTATACTAGGGAATTCCTTAGCAATATGTCTCGGTCTTCTGCAACTATAGAAAAGAGTTAATCCTCTCTTTCTTTTGAACGATCCCCAACCTTTTCTGTACTGCGCACTAGGGTCACAATAACTAACCTATAAAAATTTCTTTCTAGGATCCTGCATCCATTTGTTAGTCCAAACATTCTTTATATGCATAGGAATGGCATATCTTTCATCATTTCTATCAAATCTACTCATATCAAATCTTATTTCTTCTAGTTGTTCCCTAGTTTTTAGGCTTGGACAAAATTTATCAAACATACCTAGATCCATACCTTCAAAATAAAAATTTCCTCTTATCTTAATTTTTCAATCAAAACTTTTCACTGTTCTTACCTCTATAAGAGAAAAAAGCTTCAATATCTTACCTGTTTTCTTCAGATCTAACTTCTCTTCTTAGCACAGATATTTATAGTTCAAGTAGAATATTGCGCACTATGGAAATAGATTTACACACATATATTTCTCTTTTTCTTTACTTCAGTTCCTAACAATCACAGTTTCAAGTCCTGACAACGGAACCATTTGTTAGCACTGGGGAAGACCGATGGTTCAACGCTCAAGAGAGCACCCAAAAAACCCAAACTACCGACCCTTTCGGCAACACATGTGAAGAAGATGAAGTCTCACCTGAGGTAGAGGCATGGGTGGTTGCAGGACTCTAGTGTCTGCAACCCTAGCTAGGACACATATATGTGATTACAATATTCTATCAAAGCAATTAACAGTTACAGTTCATTGGTATTTAATCAGTATCTACTCCGTAGTTAAAACCCTAATCAAAGAGCATCACAATATTCACCCAGATATAGTATAGATGAGCACTAAGAACATTTACATGGGTTAGATCTAGCGCTTATTCATATTATTAAGCACAAAACATCATCAGATCTATCTATCATTTATCTATGCCAAATAACTAAGAAAGTAAACACATAAACACATCAATACATCGCATAAAGCATAACAACATAGGATATACGTGGTTCACCCAAAGCCTGGGGCTACGTCCACCAACTCTTCTTCCATTTTATTATCTTTTGTCAATATTCTACATGCGTAGAGCCATAAGATCATACATCACATAGGACATGAGATCTTTGCGCACTTTGCTAGATCCTCCTTCCTTGAGTTAGGTTACAACACATAGCTTTTGCTCAATCTCTCACAATCACTTGCACTTAGCCTTGCAAGTCTCACAGAACATGCACAAAGCATGTACAACTACCACTTGCACTTATCAATTGGTATCACACACTTACACACTTCTCCTCTACTTACTTCCCCTAACCTTCTATTTATACATTACAAAATGGGCCTAAACATGAGTAAACCCATGGTCCGACATCCCCATACCTGTTACATAAGCCCAAAACCCAAAAATCCCTAAACAAGGGGCCTAGATCCCAGGATCTTCTCTTTGAATTGCGCTCCACCTTCGATAGCCCATTAATGTCCCAAAATGGGTCAAACATGACCAAGGATCCTCAAAACTTGGTCAAGGGCCAACAGTGCAATTTTATATTTTTTTCAAGTTTTGGAGGTAAACACAGGCTAAGTAGCATGCAATAAGTGTATGTATGTAGGCTAACTAATATGCAGCACGCTTTTGTACACAAGCTATTAGTGCAGCAGAGTGTGTACACTATCCACAAAATGGTTTTTTAGAAGGAAGTCTCAATAATGCTTTTGGAAAAGTATGCAAATATATGGGCCAATGTCTTGGATGCATAGATGTGGAATTTTTGGAGTATAACACCACCTTCCTTTGGCTTGGGGGAATTTCTACATTATCATGGTTTTTTATTACTTTCCAACGTGGGCGAAATCCATGACAACGTTTTCAAGCAATCATGGAACGATTGCATTTTTTATATTCAATCAGGTGATCACTAGCTTCAGTGTTCCGAACAATATTGTCACTTACCATGGTAGTCACCTCCAGAAACAAATGATGTTGAATCTCACATAAATATTGGGTTTAGGCAAGATAATTTTTCTTTGTAGTACCCATAGAAAAATGATGAAGTTTAGGTCGTTAACAATTCTCTAAAGACCATTATCCAACGTATAATCAATGCGAGTAACGCTAAATGGAAAACCATGGTCTTTATAAGTTTATGGTCATACCAAACTTCAGTTAAAACTACTATTGGTTTTTCATCATTCCAACTCATTCATGGGTTGGAGGCGGTCTTATCAGTTGAATGTAAAATACCTTCTCTTAATATCACCGTCAAGATTTTACTGGACTCTTCTAAGTTGGAAATTTGTCTTAACTATTTGGAACAACCTGACAAGAAATGTCATGATGCTACCACTCCAAATGAGGCTCATAATAAGAGAGTTAAGAGTTAGTATGACAAGTCCGTGCACCCAACGATCTTCTCTGAAGGTGATCTAGTTTTGGTGTATGCCCAATATAAATTTTCCTTGGGGTAGGTAAGTTCAATCCGTTGTGGCATGGCCCTTGCACAGTGATATGTTCCCTCCAGAATTGAGCCTACAAGTTGGAGTATTTTCAATCGAATATTCTCTCGGAGCCCAAGATTGGTTTTACCTTAAGAAGTACTACGAATGAGCCTTTATGCTTAGGAGTTCCTTTTTTAATTATTGTGCATTATTATATTTAGTTATAACATAGGTATATTTTTGTGTTAGTGGTACTTATTGTGCTTGTTCTTGATTGGAATATGTCACATGATTGTTTGATTCTCATAAGATTCATTGATGGAACTAGCCTTCACACTCGTAACCTTTCTTCCATCGTTTGGGCAATTTACTCGCCCACAGGCTTGTTGGTCTCTTCCAAAGGAATTTTTCTTTTCCTAGATACCAATAATGTTGCCGCATACATCGCATTTATCAAACTTCTTTGCAACAACATTTTGCATGGTATTCAATCCTTATAAGTTTGTTTTGATGCTCAGTTGGTAGTGTCTCAGCTAAATGGTGAATTTTGTATTCACGACATTATTTTATGTATTCATTTCTTTTGGGTACATTTGTTGAACTTTATTTTGATTATATTACTTATATTCATGTTGCAATAAATTACAATTCATTATCTAATGCATTTTTTAACTACATGTTGGAGTGGCACTTATATCATTCACATTAATCTGAAGAACAAAAATCGTGCATGTACATAAAATCATGGGCACATTATCATCAAGGGAAAAAGTGCCATCTATACATATCACGCCATCAATTTTCATCAAGTACAAAAAGTTAATCATGTTACAAAAAAGGATTTTTAGCCTTGATTTTTCATCTATAAAGATCCATAATACAAAAAAGAAATATAGGCATTGTCTAGCTATTCTACGAAACATATTTTTTCATTGGAATCTAATGATATAAATTTACAGGAATCACTATTTTTTGTTGTTCAAAATCTAATTATGAATGCAGAAATGGATTCATCATGCTGAAAAACCATTGGGACACTCAGATTATACTGAAATAATCACTCAAATCTATGAATATAACAATTTATCGCAGGATTTCGAGCAAATGTCCCCGAAAAAAATCATTATTTCGTAGAATTTTTAGCCTACAAAAAAAATATATCCTCATTAGGATCATGAGGGACCTTCCCCTCCTCCTACATGTTGCTCATAGTAGACTACTATGTTGGCAAGCTATTGAAAAATCTGTACCCATGCCCGTGGTACTCTAGCCACATGTTGCTCTGGTGGATCTTTGTTTTGTATCATTGGCACTGGGCATACCAATATGTTGAGGTTCTTCTAGAAGTTATCTAATAATTGGTCGGTGTGTCCCCATGATAGGTCATCATGACCACGCATTCCATTCCAAGGAAACTCATCGATACGTATTGGTCCAACATCTGTCAAATCCGACAATCAAATTCCCATCATGATTCACACCAAAAATATTTGCTTCCTAAATTATTCATCATTTTAAAATTTAAAAATGAAATAATCAAAAATATTTTTACCTATATTGTCGTAGGCACTATGAAGAGGAATTTCCATCTATGGATCATGACGATAGTCTATCTTTGCATAAGGATAGTCCTATATCATTACAACTTGGCGAGACCACCAAGTAAATAATGCATCATCCCATGGATCACCCAATTGTCCTCCTCCCTACGTTGATAGGACCTCAGTCCACCTCTCCATAGTGTCATCTTGAATATTTTGTGGATGTATATTGACTCGAGGATTCATCACCAACACTCACTTAAAGAAAAAAATGTGCACAAGTGGCTTCCAAAGCCAATCTTCTTCATTTTTCCTTACTTACTCCGTGTTACTTGAATATTCATGCACATTAGCAATGAAGTAATCCAATCACATAGTACATTCCTTAAGACTTACATGGAATAAAACATAATGGTTATGGATGCCTAATGTAAAGAGATAGATCCTGCAATCTGAGCATTCATCAAGAAAATAATATTGAGATTGAGGATTTCTATTTTCCTTATTGGGAGTTGGCTCCAAACCTTCTCAATATCGGGCACATAATACTCAACAATATATTCATTGAGTGTTAAAACAATGTTTTATTTCCCTTTAATATTTACCAAATCCCCTCGATGAAGTATCCCTATAAGGAAGTATATGTCTTTGGTTTCAATCTTCAAGTATTTTTCATTAATCATGAATGCATTACCATCAGGATCTCAATATCTGATCAATGTCTGTAACAATCTTCTTTAGTCCCTAATTCCATTGCATCTGAAGAATTTATATAATCTACAATGTCAAAGGGATTCTTGAGCCTCCAGGTCTTTCATGACCTGATTATCCACATATCCGTGTTCTCTTTCCCTCCATTCAATCACCATCATGCCAAAAATTCAGATTCTTGATTTAGAATTTTTTTTTTGAAAGTTCACAGAGATGTATGCCACTTCCTTTTAAGACAATCACATACATATGTGACTATCACTAATAGATACTGTGTACATCCTTCCATGTATGTGATCCATGGTGAACATAGTCACGTACATGGCCATCTAACCTAAGAAATACATTAAAAACTCAATAATACACTAAAATCTAAAAAATTATGGATTGAAATGAAGAGGAACGAACAATATCTTACTTGGGCCATGCTTTTGAATATCGTTCCTTGTGCGTCACGTACCATTTACTGGAAACTTGGAGCGTCAAAATCTCAAAATGCACTCTAATGGGGTAAAAATTCAAATGGTATGGTAAAACCTCATTTTTTACCTATTTTAACCTTTTTAATATAGTTTTTTACCCTTTCTTACATACTTTAATGTCATTTAGACTAATTAAAAACTCTCAACATGTTTTGTTATGCATTTTTTCCACGAGAGGTTTCTGTTTCTTATAGGTGTTGTTATATATGGTGGTGTTTTATATAATTCTTCAACATGTATCGTGTTCTTTATTGGCATTTACGACAGGTTTCGTTCCTCATGCACAATGCATTTATCCGTACAGATCAAATATTTTCTATAGGATCAACCCAATTCATTTATGACATTATACCTTCATGTTGCTTAAAAGGTTTTATTTACGGATGGTAGAGCTTACGTCTTCATGGGTGTCCTAGTTAGTACCTCATTAGCCATTTTGGTGTCGATGTTGCAGTCTTTCTGTAGGATTAGAAGGTGTATTTAGTTCCATCATGACTTTGTGTCGAAGTCTCATGTTCTTTTCTCATATTTTTCTATCCAATTACCCGTGGGGCTTTCAAAATTGCTGTGTTGAGTTGTACTTGCATTCCATATTGACCGTTTGCGCTTTGCAGGACTAATGTTGGATTCAACTTCTTGTTGTATAAGAAAATTGTATATGCACTTTATAATAGTCCCGAACCTTGCAATACTAGCCTTTGTGACTCGACACCTTTTATCCTTGGAGGAAAATTCCCCCGAGCATCCATGTCCTAGATGTATTTTCTTGCATTGAGCATAAGTATGTTCCTCGTCCTTGGAATTAGTCTACTCGCTTGTGATGCTCATTTAAATTTATGGAAAATTTGATTCATCTTAATTTAATCAACCTTCAAAATAGTTAACAAAATTAGGAAATTGTTTATCTATAGAGAAGGGACTTCAATTTGTTAGATGTTTAGTCAAAAATAAAACTGTTCTTTTATCCCATACTTAAATTAGAAAAAAATAAAACATAGCAACATATAAAATCTAAAATCTCATATTAGTATGAGCTATTGATTCTTCTTAAATTTCAATGTCTAGGTTTATCAATAACTCCACTTCATACAATGGTCCCAATAGAATCATCTACATAATTGCATAACCTACATATTGGGAAATTTCCATGACCATCATTATGAGTGTTACAATAATACTTCTAGATCCATATTCTTCTAATTGTAATATTCTCTCTAGGACTATAGCTTTCCCCCTCTCACTATGCTCATGTGCTTGAAATTGACCCTTCGTCTCTAGCTTTGAAGACCCCCCTTTTGCTTCTACTTCTCCTAATCAATTTTCCAATTATGCCCTACACTGAGTTGATTGAAGGGTGAAATAACAGTAATTTGTACGAGTCTCTTTAAAATCCTTGTTGACGTTGGTAAGTGCAGATTTCAAAGAATAAACATCCATGCAATTTCTGCGAGTCTCTTTAATATACTTGTTGATGTTGGTAAGTGCACATTTCAAAGAATAAACATCCATTCATAACATAATGTAACGTTAATGGTATCAAGCTATTTCCATGCTAACGAAAAACAATTTTGTGGAAACAAGGTTAAAGGAATGAATAAGAGGTAGTGTGCAGTGTGGAGACTAGATAGGTTGATGTTATGGTGCAAAATTCAAGATGTTCAGAGAAATGAGGGAAGAGGAAAGGGGGAGACATCAAGGGAGAAGATGAGATGTTTTACCAGGGAAAAGGAAATGTGGTATCCTTTGATGGAAAGGATGCGGATAGAAAAAAACACTTTTCACGAGGGTGATGAAACCCTTCGATCACCTTAAGAACTTTCTTATACCCTTTTCACTCAATGGTTTCTTAAACACATGGCTCAAACCAAGGAATGTTTTATGGATATTATGATGGTGTTGTACCTTCTTTGCATCTTAGGATGATTTTTCCCACTTCAAGTGTCACCCCTTGATTCGTCAATACAACCACTTGCCTATTTTCATGTCGCTTGATTTGAAAATGCTAAATTTGGTTAATATTGGGAGGAGGGAGACTATTGTTTATATATTTTGATTGATATAGGACGAGGTTAATGGGAGCGTGTTTCTAAAAGTGATGTGAAAATGCTAAATTTGGTTAATATTGGGAGGAAGGAGACTATTGTTCATATATTTTGATATAAGACGATGATGAAATCATGTTTCTAAAAGTTAATAGGATGATATGAGAATCTCTAAGGATAAATATGCATAATTTTGATTTCTTGGAAGGTGATAAGGAAATATTTTTTTTTTTTTTCATTTTTGGTTTCTTCCCTATCCCTCTAAGTGAAAGAGAGTGTTTGTATTTGATATTGGACATGTATAACCCACCATAGCTACCACCCCATACCATATTATATATGTTGAAGTAGATGAAAATCAATCAATAAACTGTATTGTAAATCTTACTCCATCATCATTTGTAAGAATGATAAATAAAAAGCTATACCTTTATTTTTATTTTTAATTAACCACTCATGTTCCGCATAATGTTTGTACAGAAAAAGTGTCAAATAATTTCAATTGTATTAATTATTTTATGTGACGTTGGTTTTGGATAAGTAGCTTAGAGTAATTATTAATACGTAAGACCATTGCGTTTTTTGGATTATGAACCTTTTATGGATTATTAAGGAAAAATTTTCTCAATTTATATCTAGAAAATAAACGCTCCATAAACTTAAAACTAACATCATAAACGCTCTATATACTTAAAACTAACAAGAAAGTGCGAGGAGATAAATTCGTAGAGAGTTCGAATGAGAATAATGGAGAATCTTCCACTATTTATACAATAATTTAAATTAAAAAATATTTAATTAAACGCTTCATATACGTAAAACTAACAAGAAAGTGATAGGAGATAAATTCGTAGAGTGTTGGAATGAGAATAATGGAGAATCTCCCACTATTTATACAAGAATTTAAAGTAAACAATATTTTTCTTATATTCATTCTCCAAACAATCCATTATGTTATAGTTATATTCATTTATTGTCCAAACAATCCCATTATGTTATTGTTATATCCCATTATGTTATTATTATATTTTTTTGAAGGGAAAAAAAGTGTATTATAGTTATTCTCCAAACACTGTATTATGTTATTTTCTTAATAAAATATATTATTATGTTATTTTCTTAATAAAAAATATTGAGTTGAAAGAAAAAAAATGTTTCTTTATTATAAATACATCTTTGAATTTATGATTTCCTCGTCGAGTCCAAAATAAATAATTGATGTTTTGTGGTTTCAAGTTTTAGGTTATAATGGAATTATATCACTAACTAGTTAGACAACTTAATTTTGTGATGTTTTCTATGATGATTTAAAGAAACTTCACTATTATTTTTGAGATGTAATGATTTTTGAGTTAGTCTTTTTTTTGTTTAAGGATAATTTTAAGGATAATAATTTATCTTAAAATATAGAATTTTTGGTCAATTTTACTAGTCTTTAATACTCAAATTGTAAAATATGTGGAGATATTTTTGTTTTCATATTCAAATTTCTAAAGATTTTATATAGTTAATATAAAATTTTGCTGATTTTTAATGTACAATAATTTTATTGCATAGAATTCTGGTGAATCATATCTAAAAAAAATTGAAATTGAAATTCACAAATTTTTATTTGAGAAAAATCATGGAATAACATAGTAAAAATTTATCCCATAAAATTCCCCCTTTCATTTGGTCCATAAATGATATGTCTCAAAGACAGAAAAACAAATTCTAAGAAGGAGAAACATTTTGTACTAGAGAAAAAAATTGTTTCTGAAATTCTTTTCTGTATCTACAATGTTTGTTCTTCCTTAATATTTTATGGAAATGAGATTTATTTATTTTTAATTTGTTTAAATGAATATGATCATGTTAATTCTAGAACATTCTCTTTACTTGTATAAATTAAGAAAGTATTTAAACCAAATAAAACACTAGATATTTGATAATCATAATTTTAGGATTTAGTATTATGAATAATATTTTTAACAACATATATATATTTTTAATTATAAAAATAAATTTATATCATATTAGTCAAACTTAAAAATAAATATTAATGTAAATAATGAATAGTTTACCACAGTTCCCACTTGAATTTCAATTACAACTTGAATTTGAATTAAAAATATTTATCTTGTGTTTATTCAAAAAGTTATAATATAAAATTAAAATTATTTATCTTGTGTTTATTAAAAACGTTATAATATAAATTATGTTAAAAAATTATCAAATTAAATATTAATTTTTGTTTAATTAATTTTAAAAATATCATATATTAAAGATACTGGTATTATTAGAAAACACGTAGTAAGGTACAAGATTATCTTTAGTGATCGTGGCATTCCATACCTATGCCCATGAAATTAATTAACATTTGATAAAAGTGTATGATTTAGAAGAATATTGCACACAAAATTTATTATATTTTATTAAATAAATTAATGAAACATTACATACATATAAATATATCAAGCTTAGGATTAATAAATATATATACGCTATGTTATTCATACAATTCATTTGTTGAGATAATATCTTAACCACATCGTAAATAGGATGTAGATCAAACACACTCCTAACCAAACATCTCAAGTAGAGATTATAATAACTAATGCATTCTATGATGAGGAATATCAAATATTAAGAACACGATAAGTAGGAGCTAATATTTCCGACACTCTCCCTTAAGGAGTATTTTTCTTGATGTATGATATTTTTCATATTTGTCTGGTAAAGTCTTCATCAACATCTCTATCCATTCTGAAATCTCATAGAGTAAGCTCCATCACAACCATCCATTTTTATTTACCAGTTGATCCATTGATGATACGATTGCTTTAGACCACCAATTTCATATTAGTAATGACTAGAATACTATCCATTATGTAACATCCCGCTCTTGCGTGCACTGAGAAAACAAATTATTGAGGACACTTGCTTGCAAATGATCTGACTTATTATACTATTGGTCATTTTGATTATGATTATGAGATATGATGGATTTGATGATATGTTATTTTGTTGTATTTACATAGACAAGTGCTATTGACTGGGTTCTCCTGAGTGTGCAGAACTCTGGACATTAAGGATGTAGAGGCATCAATGAAACCCCTTAGACTCCGGATCGATTCAGGGAGTGGACAATTGGGGTTTCAATGTTGTTGATCTGACATATGTACATATGATTAGATGTTATGATGATTGATTATTATTGCTGACATGATTCGTTTACGGATGTAGATTGACAATAGCTTTCTGACCAGACTCATATGTGGAGTAGAGGGTCACTCAAGAAAATTACAGACTTTGAGGGAGAGTTGTGGAAAAATCCCTACCACAGCCTACTAGCACTCTCACCATGGATCGAACTGTAGTTTAACGATTACTTAGTTCGAGAAGACCCACGATGTCATGAGGGAAGACTGTGACTGTCTCTCCTGATTATTCTAAGGGGTGCGCAATAAGGAAGGGTCATTTTTCTGTAGAGGCCCTTAGTCTCCCATAAGATTACCTGGCGGAGTATTGACTCCAGGGGTTTGACATCTGCCAAGATAAGTCAACAGGAGAGTGACACCCTTGGAGAACGTAGTGCATCTTGAAGGGCACGTCACAAAAATAAAATAGAAAGAGGCGAGTGGCACCCTTGGAGGACATGGTGTGTCTTGAAGGGAACATCGTGCAATTAAAAGAAAGGAGGCGAGTGGCACCATTGGAGAACGTTGTGTGTCTTGAAGGGAACGTCACGATTTTAACTGGTAAGGGATTAAACCTAGTCGACCTTAAAATGAATGATGTGATAAGTAAAGTCTAATAACTAATTTTCCCTTAAGAACCGTCGCCAAGCCTAGTGAATTGAAAACATAGGTGTGAGTACAACATAAGAACAAAAAAAAAAACTAAATAGACATATAGCCGGATTAAAATGGAAATTTTAATTCACTAATGTTATTTTATAAAATTTCAATTCACTAGGTTTCCTTTAGAAAATTTCAATTCACTAAGGTCCTTTTTATAAAATTTCATTTCACTAAAGCTTATTTTTTATAACTAATTAGAAAATTTAAGAACTAATAATTAAAGAGGAAATTTTAATAAAGGTTTAATTAATAAAAGGGGTATTTGGTTGTCTTTGTCTAAACTTGCTAATTGTGAATTTAGCTATAAAAAGGGGAAAATTTAAAGAAAAAGGAAACTTAAAGAAAAATCGAAACTTAAAGAAAAGGGGAAACTTAAAGAAAAATATGAATGTCTAACTTAATAAGGTATCTAGCCTTTCAAACTTTCTATCTATGAACTCAACTAGGAATTAAGTAAGGCATAAGTCATTTAAGAATTGTAAGGGAAAATTGGGATATCGAGGAGAGTTTTCTGGAATGCTCTTGGTGGGTGAGAGAAATAGGAGTAATTAATTAATTAATAAAATTGATTTTCTGGTGCAACTAGGGGATCGACCGACATGTGTACGGGCGAGGTTTTTCGAAATTAATTAAATCAAAAAGGAATTTAATGAGAATTTGGGAAACTAATTATTTGAAAACTCTATAAAAAGGATGGAGGAGGAGGAGTAGGGATCTCATATTTTTGCATAACATTACGCTTCTGAAATTTTATCTTCACTGAACTTTTTCTTGTGAGAGTTCGGATACCCAACTCATGTAACAAGTGCTAGCTCGACCTTGAGAGACTTGATGGGTTCTATCATTCTCTGGCATTGTGTGTGTGGCCCCTTTGTGTCTCGAGGGGCTCAAGGGGAAGAAGAGGACCCCTAAATTTGGTTGGAAGGTAATGGTGAGGTCATATCGGTCGGTACGCGGGAGCTGGATGGAGTGCATGTGGGACAACGACTCACAGATTTTGGATTTGGATATGGTACGCATGTTTATATTTTTATTGAATGGTAGTTTAAATATTGGTCCTTTTATTTAAGTAATGTACTTCTACTATATTAAATATTATATTTTCTTCAGCGTAACACTATCCAGAGATTTCATTTTTATCTTCAACAATTTGTCTTGATGAGCTCAGTGTTTTATGATCAAAGAAATTAAAGTCATCCCAGCCTTATACTCGTTGTATTTTGAATTCATTTCCCCTGGAGAACCCGACCATTGATTGCGATGACTTATCTGTGTTTGTTTTTTATTGATTAATACGATGAAGAATTGAGTTTTTATCTTTGGTCTCTTATCGCTTAAGTTGTTAGTCCGTGCCTGAGTAGTCATCCAGGAGTCGAATCGATGGTCGTCACTACGGTGTTTAAAGACTTATAGATTAAAATTATCTGCATTCCTGTGCATGGATAATAAGTGAGGGATAAATTTCTCCTAGTGATCTAACCCTTACTTATCTCTGCATTTTTCTCTTATCATTAATCCTGGATATTTCCGCCTTCTTGTGAAAGAATATATTTGCGTTTTTTATTGATTCATTGTGGAATGATTGGTATTTGTAACTTCTTGTAATTGAGTATCTCTGCATTTTTGTTTGATTCATATCTGATCAATTAGTCTCAGCGTTTTGTTTGATTCATCTCTAATCGATTCATCTTTGCGATTTATTGGCATATTATCTCTGTGATTTCTCGGCATATTACTGAGTGCTTGATTAGTATAATCTCTACGATTTTAATGATAAATCCCAGTGCTTGATTGGTAAAATGTTTGTGTTATATTACTTACCACTACGAATTGATATCATTTGAATAACATTTAAGTGAATGGCAATGCATAGAGATTTATTTACCACTACGAATCGATTTCATTTGAATAGCATATTATTCGAATGGCATTGAATTTTTTTTTATTTAACTCCACGATTTCATATATTTAAATGAAAACAATATCATTTATCTGACTATGCGATTTCATATATTTGAATGACAACAACATCATTTATTTAACTCTCTGATTCATATATTTAAATGACAACATTATCATTTATTTACTCTGCGATTTCATATATTTAAATAACATCATTATCATTTATTTACTCTGCGATTTCATATATTTAAATGACAGCATTATCATTTATTTACTCTGCGATTTACATATATATTGAATGCGATTTAATATATTGACTATGATTTTAATGTACAGTGACTGCGATTTACTATATAGTAACAACAATTTTAACATATATTGACTGTGAATTTACATATATTGACTAGGATTTTACATACTAATGGTAGCGTGGTTAATAGGTGAAAGACTACAATACCATTATTAGATGTCATTATGTGTTAGATGACGGTATCATTAATGGATAGCAATATATGTGTTAAACAACAATTTATCATTAGACAACATTCTTAATAGATAGTAACTTTTTAATAGACAACATTACATTTTGTTTACACATCCATTCATCCAATATATATATATATAGACAACAATTTGATATTCCTTGTTAAAATACAGTGAACCTATATAAAGTGTGTTTACCATCAGTATGATTGCGTTTTTAGCATTGTTTCTATGAATGACAACATGTTTATGATTTTTTTATATGACAACTTTTTTATAATTGTGTCTGTTATTATTTTATATGACAACGTGTTTATGATTTGTTTATATGACAAAAATTTTATAATTGTGTTTATTATTATTTTATATGACAGAGTGTTTATTATTTGTTTATATGACATCGTTTTTATATGACAGTGTTTTTATCATTTATTGATTATTTACACAACGATATTTATGGATCATATGGATCATATAGTTACACATCGTTATCATATTTAACTATGTTCTGCGATATCACATACTTTATAGGGAGCGATAATAATGTTAGACAACAGTATCATTGTTGATACTAAAAGGGAATTAAGGAGTTTATAGATTACAAGGTACTAGGATGAATTAAATGGAGTATAAATATACATGACTTTTATAGATTTCATTTAATGTGGTTTAATATTGATAAGGCATTTCAGGGTCATGCATTTCCCAAGTTTCTCATTATCTTATGCATAAGAGGGTGGATATGTCCATTATCGTAATCTAAGGCATGTATGTTTGGGAAGGGTAATAATAGGGGTGGAAGATTTAACTTAGGCTTTTACAAGGAATTATATGTTAGGGAATGGAAATTGTAGTGAGACTTTTGCTAATAAAATCTTATTATAGAATGGATTCTCGAGGGAATATTCATCGATGGCTAATAGCATACTTTAATTAATGTATGATTGCAATAGAATTTGTTGCACCAAAAATTTGACGTGATGTATGATTTTTATAGTAGTCAGTTTTCTTTGGTGTCTTGTAGACTTGTCGATTGGGTGCTTGGGTTTAGTCTTCATGTATTTTAACAATTAATTCGGTCTCCTAGCGTGTTGGATTTTTTCTTGTGTAATTGGTCTAGATATGTTATGTCACGCCTTGATTATTGTTTCTCCTATCGCCTTGTGATGACATGATTCGTAATGAGCAGATCATTGGTCGCCCTGATGGATAGATGTGAATGATAACCTAGAAGAAGTCTCGTGTTTCCCGATGTGAGCGTATTGTTCATGGTAATTTATTCTGGTACTTGGTTCTATAATGCCTCAATGCGTTTGGTTTTTTTCACCATAGAGGTTACTAGTTATGGGTCATCAAAGCTATTGTGTCGGGTTGTTGATGGTTTCCTTTAGCTTGTACGCATTTTCTTTCTTGTGTCAGTAGGTAGTCTCTTTTATCAATCTTTTGATTATCGCATGCTTTGTTCAATTGGTTTATGTTCTAGAATGTTGGGTCATTATTGTTAGTTGCATGAATGCGTAAGTTGTGTTCATCGTCAAGTTTTGTTGATTAATTGTTGTCATTGATTGCCTTCCTACTTAAAACATAAAAACAAAAACAAAAAAAATCACTTGCTTTGCATCGCATGTAATCATAACAATGGGGACATTACATATGGTATCACATCGAGTTCATCCCTGCAAATATAGATCTCCATTCTTTCCACTATAGTAAACCCTTGAGTAATAACCTAGCGCTAATTAAAACCTTAATCTGCCCATGCGATACACACAGTTAGATGACACTGAAGAGATTCACGACGTGGTTCCAGGGAACAAGGTGTGATGCCTCCACTAACACCTATGCTAGAGGGGTCCAACCCCTAAGGAGAAGAACAAGTCCATGGGAAGGAGTCGATTGTTGTAAGGGATGTGTATGGTAAGACAAGGAGCTTCAAGGGAAAATTTGGGGGCCTTGAAAAAACCATCTGTACTAAGATAAGGCCATGACGTCTGTACTGCAAAGGGTCCACGGTGCACCCCAACAAGTACTGGTAGCATTAACCACAAACTTGAGAAGGTCAAATTTCTCGATTTCTTTGGTGCCCGGGACGATGCAACCATCAAGGCATGTTTGGAGAATAGGGCGATGTGCTTTGCACTTCGCGACTATACCCTTAACATGAAGGTCCACATGGCGGTATTTAAACTAAAGGGAATAACTCTTCTATGGTGGAATACGCTCCTATCGCAATTGAACATGGTTGTTGAAGACGTGTCATGGGAAATATTTGAGGAATGGTTCCAAGAGAGGTATATGTCAGAGGAATTCATTGAGCGTTAGATAAACAAGTTCAACGCCTTGTGACAGGGTGACCATATAGTGACAAGTATGAGGTCTATTTCATGGAGCCACTTTGGTATGATCCACACCTGAATACCGATAAACTTAAGGATAGCAAGTTTTGGTTTAGCCTTAATGTCAGCATTTGTGCAAAGGTTAGGATTCTGATGCCTCAAACCTTACATGATGTCATCTAGAAGGCCCTCATAGAAATGGAGGATCTTATCAAAGGGGTTCAGAGTAGGACTCCAGTGAGACTAGCAGGGTAGGTTTCATTTGGTGCGGAGCAACATCAGACACCAGCTATACATTCACCAGGATATCATGGCTAAAAGTGAGAATCCACTTTCACTACACCTCGATGACCAACGCCTCAACAATAAACTCCTTATCGAGGACCACAACACCAACAGTAGTGTCGACCACAACAACAACAGTTTAGTCCTATTCCGCAGAATAGACCAGGGTTCCATGCCGGTGGGCTGTCAGCTCCTACTTTAGGTACCAAGAGTACTGGACCGAAGAAAGGGTGTTGAACATGTGGGGAAACACGTTATGAGTGTGACTACCCATTGGAGAGGGATAGATCATATGGATCAGTCGGACCCACTACCGTGGGATGTTTGGGCAAGGCCCATCGGATTCATGAAGCGGTGAATAACTACTAGGCAGAGCACCATTCCACTGTGCTCGATATGTCAGGTATCGACTATTACCATAGCCTTATTATTTTGATAGATCTAGGTGCTACATAGAGTTTCATTTCTAGGGTAGCGCTAAAGAAAATTACGGTAAAGGCAGTCGAACAGGATGAGTTTAGCTTTGTAGAAATAGCTTCATGAGACAAACATAAGGTTGGTGGGAAGTTTACGAGTTGTAGCCTTAACCTCAGAGAGTTTTTCACTAGGTCCAACTTGTATGTCCCTATCTCATGATCTTATGACGTTATGATCGGTATGGACTGGTTGGAATCGCATGAGGCAATACTCAACTGGAAGACAAAACAATTGATCTTGGTAGATGATGAGGGACAAAACCATGTGATTGTAGGTCAGAACCAAGGAGTCTCCCTGAGGTTCATCTCTTCCTTGCAGTTACAGAAGATCATGCGCAAGGGATGTAATATTTATGTGATCCTTGAGTTAACCGAGAAGGGAGTAGTGAAATGTCTAGAACACGTTCCTGTGGTGAGAGAGTTTACGGGCGTCTTCCCTGAGGAGATACCTAGGATGTCGCCGAAGAGGGAATTGGAATTTACCATATACCTAAAACTAGGGACTGAACCGATAGGAAGAACGCCTTATCGGATGTTGATCCCTTAGTTACAAAAGCTGAAAATGCAACATAAGGAGTTTTTGGACCTAGCACTTATAGATCTGAGTGTGTCACCATTGGGTGAGCATGTTGTATTCATATGAAAGAAGGATGGGTTGTGTAGACTTTGCATTGACTGCAGTCAATTGAATAAGGAAATGATCAAGAATCAATATCTGTTGCCAAGGCTATATGATTTGTTTGATCAAATGAAAGGCGCGACAATGTTTTCAAAGATCGAATTGAGATCAGGGTATCACCGGTTACAGATCAAGGAGGATGACATACTTAATACCTCCTTTAAGACTAGGTTGGGACATTACTAGTTTATTGTTCTACCGTTTGGATTGACGAACACCCCATGGGTATTTATGAGTTTGATGAACGAGGTGTTCCGCGAATACTTGGACAAGTTCATCCAAGAATTCATTGAGAATATTTTTATTTACTCTCGAATGACGGAGGAGCATAACGAACACTTTCTCTTGGTACTACAGTGTCTACGAGAGATCAAATTGTATGGGAAATTGTCCAAATGCTCGTTTTATGAATCGAAGATTCATTACTTAGGACATGTCATATTCGACGAAGGTATCATCGTGGATCCAACAAAGGTCGAGGCTATTATGGAATGGCCTGCGCTGACAAATGTCCTTGAAGTGAGTAGCTTCATGGGCTTAGCAGGATTCTATCGACGGTTTGTTGAGGGTTTTTTGAAGATAACAAATCCAATTACGGAATTGAAAATGAAGAACAAGAAGTTTGTTTCGACCGAGAAATGCGTGGAATAATTTCGGAGGCTGAAGGATTTTTTGACAACAACACCAATACTAAAGGTCCCTAACATGGATGCGAACTTCTTGGTATGCACTGAGGCATCCAAGGAAGGCTCAAGTTGAGTATTGATGCAAGACAGTCGAGTGATCGCTTACATCTCCAGGAAGTTGAGAAGGCATGAGGAGAACTGTGTGACTCATGATTTGGAGTTGTTATCCATTGTTTATGCCTTGAGAGTTTGGAGACACTACCTTATTGGACAAAAATTTGAACTAAAAACAAACCACTGTGGACTATAACACATCTTTATGCAATGTGAGTTGAACGTCCCACAACGTCATTGGTCGAAATTTCTTAGTGAGTATGATTTCTAGATTACTTACATAAAATGAATAGTGAACATAGTGGCGAATGCGTTGAGTCGGAGAGAATGCATATTTTTGGTGATGCCTCTTAAGACAAATATACATGAAAATATTCTAACTTTACAGCGTGATGATCACTGGTACAAAGAGGTCAAGGATTTTATCGGAAAAAACACAATGATGGTACCAAAATTTGAAGGATTTACTATGGACAACGACGGATTATTGAGATTTGAAAGTCGAATTTATGAACTGCCCAACGACAAGTTGAGTAGTTTGATCCTAAATGAGCCTTAGAAAGTAGTGTACATGGCTCACCCAGGAGTCACGAAGATGAGGGTAGAACTTAAACTCTTATTCTTCTAGAAATGAATGAAGGCACACAAAGTCAACTGCGTGGCCATATGTCTATAATGTTAGTATGTGAAGGATGAACATAGACATCTGACAGGGTTACTACAACCACATGCAATTCCAGAATAAAAATGGGAGGTCATTTCAATGGATTTCATTGTTGGATTGGCACTGACGGCAAGGAGACATGACTCAATATTTGTGGTAGTCGACACTCTGACTAAGAGTGATCATTTTATTCTTGTGCGTATGACGGCAAGGAGACATGACTCAAAATTGGTTCATGGAAAAAGGAAAATAAAGCGAGAAGAAAAATCGCATGTCATGAATTTTCAAAAGTTTGTTTAGAGAAGACTAGTATGATTATGTTGTCGAGACATGTCATGAATTTTGAAAAGTTTGTTTAGAGAAGATAGTATGATTATGTTTTCCACACTCTATAGAAACATTTTTAGAATTTTACGTCAAAATGCAAATTTTGCATTACCTTTCACTTAACAAAACACTAGTTTCACAACTCATAAAAAAAAGGTATTAAGCCAAGTGACTCTCGGGTAAGTGGTAACCTTAGTGTTACTTTGATATCACAAGTAAAACACAAGCAATGGTTCATTAATATCAACTCTAATTTCATTTTATTGAAAGATTCAACTAGTAGCTTGGAGGTATCAAAAGGCACACGAAAAACTACTCCAAAGGAAAAAAACAAACGAAGAATGAATGTTTTATGTTTTCATATCTAGGAAGTATGTTGGGAGATTATAGGTGACCATACTATCCACATACTTTTGCAAAAGAGTTTCAAAATTTTACCAACAAATGAGTATTTACCTTTGTCTATCACATAGAAAAAAATTAATTTTAGAAATCATGGAAATAAATGAAAGTCGTGGTATGGTACTTAGGATTGAGGTGTTTTCTAAGTGGTATACTAATTACATGAGTCCAATATCATTGACACTTCTTTGATATGATATTTGGTTTATTTTTTTTCCTGAGTTACAATTTATGATGTACAACTCAAAGATAAATAAAACGTCATTGTTAGAAAAAAAATAGAGCTAGAATAAAAGTTTTGTGCAGTAAATATTAGGAATCATGTTTATGTAATGGTGTGTGTTGTGATTTCCAAACTTTTATGGCGAAATGTTATAAAATTCTGCTGGGATGCAAATATTTTGTTTCCTTACTAGGTAAAACACTAGTTTTGGGAATCATCAAAAGACAAGTATCAAGCCATGGGATTCATGGGAAAGGGGTACCTATAGCGGTATTTCAATTTCACAAGGTCAAGAGAATAAATAGTATATAGATGCAATTTGTATTTCCTATTTTATGATTGGTTGTAACTCACTACCTAGATCTATTCAAGGATACATGACAAATTGGTCCATGAGGAGAGAAAATTTAACCAAGAATGAAAATAGAATATCATAAGATTTTAAAATAATGTTATGCAAGGTTGAAGTGAGGATGTTTTCCACATATTTTGTGGCATCATTTTGAAAATATAACCCTTTATGGAAATGAATGTTGTCTCACTGGAAAGAACCTAGTTTCAAAAATCATCAAAAAAGGCAACCTTTAATTCATGTCATTGATGGGAGAGGGGTGATCCTAGCAGTTCTTTGATATCATGGGTCCATGAATTTTAAGGTTCTTTGATTTGAGACCCAGTGACATTTCTTGGTGAGTTGTAACTTGTGACCAATACCCATTTGAGGATATATGGAAAAATGGTGATGAGAGAAAAAACAAAAACCGAAAAGAAAAAATATGTTTCATTTATTGCTACAATAATTTTGCGTATAAAAAAGGTAAGCATGATTTCCACACACTTTATGGTTGTTGTTTTCAAGATTTGACCATCGAATGAAAATATTTCATTTCCTCTCATAGAGAAATATTTTTTTTAGCAATCATTGAGGAAGATAAAGGTTGGGCCATGGGACTCCTAGTAAAGGGCCATGACTAGTGGTGATCCAATTTCATGACTACAATGAAATAGATATTTTAATGATTTGAGGCTTGATTTTCATTTTATGGTGAATTACAACTCACAACCCAAAGACATTCAATGATACATGACAATTTGGTCTCAGAGGAAAAAACAATCCATGTAAATAAATTGCATGTTATTAGTTTTGAAAATTGTGTTTTGGTAGGTTGGATGTAAGTACATTATCCAGACACGTTTCGAGAAATGTTTTCAAAATTTGACCCACAAATTCAAGATTTGCATTGCCTCACACTAACCAAACCCTATTTTTGAAAATCATTAAAGAAAACATATATTGAACCATGGGTATCATATGAGAGGGGAACTCATGTTCATACCGTAATGTGAACAATCCAAAGAAATGAAAATTTCATCTATGCAAGGATTGGTTTTGGAACTTGTGGCCCAAACTAATCAAGGACAGATGGAAAATTGGTCTCTAGGGAAAAAGAACCAAACTAAAAAGGATATTTTCATATTGTAATTTTCTACAAGTGTTATTAGGTAAGGCTAAGTTTATCATGTGGTCTATATGCTTGAAATATTTTTTTTTCAAAACTTTGCCCTGAAATGAAAATTTTGCATTTCCTTTAATTATGAAGAACCCTAATTTCATAAAGCATAAAGCAATCATAGATCTTTGGGAGCCACAAAGTAGGGGCATGTCTAGAATTACTCTAGTATCATAAAACCACATTTTTTCATCTATTCAAGGATTCTTTTTTCATTTATGGTTAGGCACAACTTATGGCTTGCAACATTCAAGGAAAGATGGAAAATTAGTTCCATGGAAAAACAAGCAAACCAACCAGTAAAATTAATTATCCTTAATTAGATGAAGTGTCGCATGGAAAGATTGAGGTGAGAATGTTTTTCACCCAATCCTAGAGTGGATTTATGAAAATATCTCTCTTGAATGCAAATTTTGTATTTCCTATTACTAAAAAAGACTCTACTTTTAGAAACAATAACAAGAACTATAAAATGAACATTGGGCCGTAGGAATTGCAGGAGATTGGTTTTTGTATTACTACATTGGAATCAATGGTATAATTGAATTTATGGTATACCAATCCTATGGTTATTCTATATTTTATGGAGAGTCCCAAATCATATCATAGAACCCTTTACGAACATGTACAGGTGAATAGGTTAAGAAGTAAAAAAACTAGTAAAAATGTTGCACATCGCTAGTTTTTGTAAGAATATTTTTCATAAGAGTGAGATTATGATACTGTCCACATGATTGTAAGGAAATGTCCTCAAAATTTAACCCCAAAATCCTTCAGAGAGATAGAAATTCTAGGAATATTCAATAATGATTGCATTCAATAACAACATTTTGAGTATGAATTATTTCAAGGTGATTGTGCGGTTAAGATCCCCATATTTTTAATATATATCTATAATCCAATGACCACAAAAACATTATATTCAAATCCAATTCTTATTGTATAATCACAAATTTAACTACTTGTTCCATAAACAGCAAATCTACATGTGTGATTAGAACACTAACCCTTGAATTTAATATGTAGTTGAGACCCAAATTATAAGATTTCAATGAACTATATGCACAATTATGAATGGGTGGGTGTTTACTTCAAAACACTTCAATTTTATTCATTATTAAATGATTTAATCAATTTAGTAGTGCTGAAATCATTTTAAATGGTTAAAGAACAACAACATGATTGATATTGGATGCATAGGTTTTAGATGATAATCTTATAATTTTTATGTTCATTTAATAATGATTTTTTAGTAATTTAAATAACTTATAGTTTGTTATTTGTTGATCTCATTTGTTGATAATTGTTAAGTGTTACATAATAGTTCTAAACACTAATTTTTTAAATAAAAATTATATGTTTTTAAATTTTTTATATTGATTTTTCTTTTTATTTAAAATTAAAAATAAAAATCTATAATTTTTATTTTTATAATTTCAAAAAAAAATATTATTTCTAAATAATTTTTTTTACTTGAATAACATTATTTTTTATATTTTTACTTTTAAAAATGTAATATAATATAATAGTTATTATAGTTATGCTTTAATATTTTATCATTATGCTACATATAATGTGTATTAAATTATGCATTACATGTTAGATATAATGTATATTAAATTATGCATTACACGATAATGTAGAGACATAGATGCATAATTAATATATTTGAAAACGTATTCAATGTTTCTAAAGATTGGTTTGAGATTAAGCATAATTAATATATTTCAAAAGGTATTCAATTTATTTTTTTTAAAGATCAATATATTTCAAAATTTATTCAATGCTTCTAGAGATGAGTTTGAGATTAAACATAAATAATATATTTTAAAAAGTATTTCATGTGTTTGAGATTGAGGATTTAAATGGAATGTTGCACAATAGCTCAATTTGATTATACTTTTATAAAATAAAATGTTGTATAATAGCTTAATTTGATTATACTTTTATAAAATAAAATTATTTAATTACTCCATTCTTATTATTTGGGAGAGGAGGTGAAAACGAGGTTTACCAATAATGATTATTCAATTACTTTTTGTTTATCAATAATGAAAAGATTCTCCAAATTGATGTTAAAGTCTATTGAGGTATACATACCCTACTTCACTCTGGATTTGAACTTATGACCTGCAAGGAGGAGACACATGTTCTTAACCATTAGGTCCACATATGTTGTATTAATAATAATCTAATTTTAAGGTCAAGGCCAAGCCAAATCCCAGATTGGTGTATTAGACCCCCTTGTTTGTGGGACAAGGAACCCCCTCCATGCAACGATTTTACTGTTAAAGTTTAAAAGAGTATACATACCCTATCTCCCTATGGATTTGAACTTGTCACCTCTTAAATAGAAAAGCATATTCTTATCTATTAAACTCACTTATGATTATAAAGCATCCAATTTTGAAAAATGTTTTTAGCTATCATACATTTGCACATCACAAACCCACACATCGCCATCTCATAACTTTAAATTAGACTCAATTTCTTGTTATAATTACTTATGATTACCATACATGTAAAATCCCATTTATAATTTAATGCACTACATGGTCCTTTGATGTGATAACAACACATTATGAATGTTTTTTTTTTCAAAAATTATTTTTATTATGTATACAAAAATAGTTAAGTATTTTATTCTTAAGTGATATTTCTTGATTCGTTAGTTATATGATCAACTTATAATCTCACAACGTGACCTAAGGACTAGAGCCTTAGCTTAACACTCGAACCTAAACTAGGAGTGGGATCCGATACTAGGATCATGATGCGGGCTCTCGATAAGATTATACATATTATTAAAACCTTATGTGTATAACCAAGGGACCCGAAACTAGGATCATGATGCGAGTTCTCGATTAGGTTATACGCATTATTAAAACCGTACCTGCATACCCAAATCCCAATAGTGGGAAATGTGCTCATGATAAAGAAATAATGAAAATTTCGGCCTATATCTCCACCAAAAATTACAAAAGCATTTAAGCCAAGAACTCTATTTAAAAAGAAATTGTTTTAGATATTTGAAAAAATTGTAAATAAATGAAACTAGATTTATTTTAAATTACGATCCATCAAACATGGAGAAATTGTATTGTTATCATTTAATGTTAACCTCTGAGGAAACTAATGCTTTAACATCTTCCACATATTGAGTTATAAAACATTTATCTAATCTAAATACAATAAATAAATAAAATTATATGAAAATAGTCTAAAAACATAGTATATTTTCAATATAGTTATATCTCTTCAATAAAATTAAATGGAAGTTGTTATCACTATCAATTTTTTCCAAAGTGTCTTGGCTTTATGCTATTTTTCTACTCAGACTTTCAAACTTTTTTACCAGTTTTATCAAGTTCTCATCACCTAAATCTTTAGCTCAACTGGTCATCCAAAATATTCATGTCCTCCATAAGTAAAAAAATTTGACAAATATCACAAACCTATACCTAGTCTTAATGCTTATCTAATTCCCTTAGTTCCATCACTTCATTAATTTTTACCCTTATTTTCATATTTCCATTGAAAATAAAAAATATTCATTTTATTCCCTTAGTTCCATCACTTCATTAATTTTTACCCTTATTTTCATATTTCCATTGAAAATAAAAAATATTCATTTTATTA
This sequence comes from Picea glauca, assembly GCA_000966675.3. Classification (NCBI taxonomy): domain Eukaryota; kingdom Viridiplantae; phylum Streptophyta; class Pinopsida; order Pinales; family Pinaceae; genus Picea; species Picea glauca. The sequence continues at coordinate 614,022 of JZKD02S0085669.1, read as the reverse complement.
AGCACCCTTATCCTATCCACAAAGTCATGTGTTAAAGCATCATATGCCCAAAGTATTTAAAAATTTGAAAAAACTGATTATTATTAATATAAATATTTTTATATTAAAATATTTATATTAATATTTAATCCAATATTTAATTTATGGAATTAGTTCAAATCATATCACGAATCTCAATTTATAACTTGGAAAATTCAAAGTTTGGATAGAGATCACGAATCTGAAGATGGAGGGTGCACATACTTATCGTGGATTGTGGATTGAAGTAACGAGGATGTTAATTATGTGAAGGTAGACCGAGGAATACTACCGGGGTTTATTTGGTGGACACGTGTTACGTGGAGACATCACAGGTATAAAATAATGATTATGGGATTTCCAATAAAATAAATTCCTCCTCACGGTGAAAAAGTTTTACAGAGGTAAGATTTAAATTTTACACATTATTGTTATTTCCAAGAAAAAGATTTAAATGGGAAGATGCACGTGAACAAAGATTTGGATAATTTTTTATTTAAAGATTTACAAAAGTAAAAGAAGAAGATTAAAGGTATTTTGCCAAAGACGGTAAATTGGAAAAACACACAGTAAATGTTTTTTCCACAGTGAAACCACAGTAAATGTTTTTCACAGGAAATAGTAACAGTAACTTTTTTTTACAGTGAATGGTGAATTAGGCAAAACAAGACATGCTTTTAAAGACCATAAGCATGAATTAAATTATGGAAATTTAATTCTCGAGAATAGAAAATATTTGGGAATTATTTTTATTTCAAATATATTATTCCCAAATGTTTAATGAGAATATGAATAAATTCAATTAAAATATTATGAGAGGAATTTCAAAAAAACCTGGCAGAGGAAGGAGCTAGAGCATCAGAGGAATCTGTAGAGATCATGAAACATTTTTTTTGAAAATAGTCATTTGTAATCATTGTAGAAGCTGAAACGTTTCTTTTCAGTTAATGTAACTGGTTGCACACTGTAGGAACTTGAATTGTATAAGTGTTAGAGTTTATGAGTGTATTAGAGGTTGAAAGTGAAAGGGCACCACTCTGGTGGTTCTGAACTCTACTGTAATTTTTCTGGGACTGAATTGAATACTTTGAACTCTAATGTAATTTTTCTGGGACTGAATTGAATACTTATGCAGAAGCATTTTGAACTGTTTATGAAAAGATTCTAATTGGTAGTGATATGAGATAGCTTTGTATTCCCTCATTGTATGTGTTTCCTGTGATCTTTATGCCATATACATTTTTCTTTTGTTTGAATTGGAGAGTTAAAGGCCCAGAATTCATCATTTGATGTTCTTGTCTTTTTCTTCTTAGCTTATTCAGAATTCATTCATGTAATGCTCTTATGCAGTTATATGTTTCTCTTTCCTCTTACCATTCTAATTAAATTTCATTTATAACTCAAATTCATTGCCTCATTTAGCCTTTATCCTCTAGATAGTTCTACCTGCTTATCATTGTTTTCATTCATTTTCAGAAATTTTGACTCCATAGCCCTGTGTGTTCCTCCCCTTCATTGCCAACAACTTTATTAAAAACCCCCAAAACAAACCAAGTCTAGCCATCGATTTCCATAGATATATAAGTGACACCAGAGAATTCTCTTTGAGTTGAGCAAGCTAGTGCCTCGGCGGTAACAAAGATTTGAAAATAGAATAAATTTTAGTTAAAAAAAATTCATCACATATAATTAAATATAAATCATTTTACAAAACTAAATCTACAAAATTAATATGAAAAAATAATATTTTATAAAGCACATTCATGTAGAGACTAATTTTTTAAACTAGTATTTAACCTAAATTAACTCCTCAACATCTCCCCATACTCTCTTGTAGAGAATCAAGATACTCTTGAGGAGACTAATTTCATATTTTATAATGTTTTATAATTTTCACATTTAATGATGTTTTAGAATATTTTAAATAATTAATAATATTTTTTAAATTATAATTAAAAAAAATCTAGTTTTGTTTTTTGAAAATAAATAAATAAATTTAATATAATGATTTTTTATAAGAAAATATTAAAATAAATAAACTTAATATAATGAATTTTCACATAAAAATATCTTGTTAGACATTTCAAACCAGAAAGTGAAGTAATAAATTCAACCATCAACAGTTTTAGTAGTAAATAAGAAAGTTTTAGACTAAAGATTTTAAGAAATGACTATTTTTGAGGGAGATATTTACTTTAAATTTGGTCAGAAATTGTTGGATTAGTAGATGTAAATGATTATTTCTATAGAATCTGAGTGCCACAGTTTTTCAGCATATTCAATCCATTTCTACATTTAAAAATGAAATCTGATTAACAAAAAATAATAATTCATATAAATTTATATCACCTAATTCCAAAAATAAAACCATTTCATAGAACAACTAACCAACACCAATAAAAAAACATAACCTCCCTCCCTCAATTTAATTCAGAATTGAGATATAAACAGATAACTCACAAACAAAGAACGTATAATCAAAGAAACAGAATGGGATGAGAAGAAGCTAAAACTGAATACCAAATCCATAATTCAATAGAATGTAAATTGTACAAACCACTGAAGCTTTTTTTTCATTCCAAGTTTCTCTACCATCGGCGTAAACAATCTAGAGGTGTTTAGATAAATTAATATATAAAGCGTTTAAGTATAATAAAAATATACTAAAGTCAACTACAATAGGATTTTTAGAGCTTTGGATCTCAACCTCCAACGCCCATTTATTTATTGAAGGAGAACATACGGTTCAGAATGATAAACGTCATAATAATAGTATTAGCAACGAGGGCGAATCATGCAGCAGCGGGAGTGTTGATAAAGAGCATAATAATAATGTTAAGAACGCACTGGACAGCAGCGGTACTGGCCATCTGCTTGGCGTGACTATCGACCGCAGTAGCTAGTCTGCTTTGGACACTTGGCACAATTCTTTACGATACTACAACCAATGCCCTCTGCAGCTGCCGGTACATTGAACAGGGAGGAGAGTAGAAGCAGGCACAGAACTGTGAGCAGCCTGCCCATCTTCACCTGTATTCGGCCCATTTTTCAACGTCGTCCTCAAAAGACAATTATATCAACAATAGTCTGCGACTGTTAATGCTGTAACGAGTCTGTCTACTTATAAGAGATTTGGGAGATCCACGCAAATGGCAATACCGCTTTCCTTCTGTTATTCCCGTGATTCATTTCCAACAAAACGGAGAACTTTATGCTAAGTTTTAGCGCTTTTTCGAACGCAACGCAAAGATCGTTGAAGTGTAGTTATGACTAGCACAGCCACGAGTCATTCGTGGCTGGTAAACGCCGAAACGAGTCTTGGGCATGAAATCACTGTAGAACCTTGCACATAACTTTGCACATTAAATAATATAAGCGGTAAAAGTTCCAAGCAGGAAAATCTCACCCAGTAAATAATAGTGGTAGTAAAAATCACTCAGAGGAGGCAATCAGCTAGCTATCATAGTAAATTTCAAATATGATTAAGTAAAATTAAAAAAATAAACATGTAAAATGTCTTTATAATAGTGAGGAAGTTAGTGGTTGAAATCACAACCATTGATTTATTGGGACTACTCAGAATATTCCAGCAATATTTAATCTTGTCCATACAAAACTGATTAAACACTAAAAACATATTAAATGTGCCCATTGTCAATAGGTGTACGCCTTTCGGCGTAATTATTCTCAAAATTGGTTATTGACAGGTCAAGTTATTGATTTGTTTTGGATTTTTTTTTTCGATTTAAATTTACTCAAATTACACGCAGAATTCCTTTACCCAATCCTTAGATGCACTGATAGTTTTGAAGAAATGATGTTAAGAGGTATTTTTTTCTTATACTTATTGAAGATGGGTACAATTAATGATCTTTTAATTATAAAAACTAATCTAATAGTTAGCAATTGAAGATGCTAGCATATTCTTAGTCGTCCTTCTAAATTAATGAATGATATTTCATGTTCATAACTTTTTTGCATTTTTTAATGCTTACTTTTCCTTGTTTACTTTTTCACATTTACTTAATATAATTAATATTTTACTACCATTATCAGTGATTGCCGAATTTACTTAATTAACAAAGATGTATAAAACACCTCATTATCAAGTTCGGTGACTTCAATAATATTGTGCTACTTATATTGCTTTCAAAACCGAATTAACCTTTCGATTCTTAATTTCCAATTGTAAATAAGTTTTAGTGTTTTGAAAATGCAGAGATTCAGTCGTTTTAGTGTTTTAATGCTTACTTTTCCTTGTTTACTTTTCCTTATTTACTTTTATTTAATTTCCAATTGTAAATAAGTTTTAGTGTTTTGAAAGTGTTTATTTTTTCACATTTACTTAATATAATTAATATTTTACTACCATTATCAGTGATTGCCAAATTTACTTAATTAACAAAAATGTATAAAACAACTCATTATCAAGTTTAGTCACTTCAATAATATTGTGCTACTTATATTGCTTTCAAAACCGAATTAACCTTTCGATTCTTAATTTCCAATTGTAAATAAGTTTTAGTGTTTTGAAAGTGCAGAGATTCGGTCTTTATAGTATAAAATTGGGTTACATATTTGTAGGGTTTATTTATAACAAGAGCATTTCAATGATTAACCATAATACTGTTTATAAGAATTTTGTTGTTGTATTGATATTGGTTTCAATTCATGCCCTGAGATTAATTGATGTTTTGTACACGGTTAGATACATGATAGATTTAATTTAATTATTTCTACAAAATGTTATAGAGCTGTCCATCAGTATGGCTATAGTCTTGGAAGACAAAATATTGCACTTACAAATCTATTATCATGGCATAAGAGTTACATGGTATAGAGCACATCAACGACTAAATAAGAATTTGGTTTCATTTTTATGTTAATTGTTTATTTCTTGTTTTTAAGTTTGTTTTGTTCAAAATATTTCATAAAAGTATATTTTATAAGTTGATTTAGATTGGATCATTATATTATTTATCATCTATCTTGATGTTTAAAGAGGAATTAGTTTGGGGGGTCATTTTAACAAAAAGTTCCAATTTGGAAAACTAGGGTTTGAAACCTTCATGAACCATTTTGACACATCAAACTACATTTTTTGTGGCCAAAGCTATTTGAACCTTAGGAAATTTTTTTGTCTCCCTCAAGTTGACCTATAGTTTTGACCACCCCATTACTCATGCATATGGGGCTAGGGACATGAGGAATTTCAAGAATATTCTTGAATGTTTAGAATTTTATCACAATTGAGGGTTGAGGAAGTCAAAACCCTAACCTTAGAGAACTATTTGGTTATGTTAAATATTGGGCCGCAAGGAGGAAAATGAGGTTCCATTCTTTGTTAGTTTATCTTGTTTCATATCAGGGCATAACAATTGGGAGTGGGAAAATTAAATAGAATAACAAAGTGGGTTAATATTTAGTAGCAGCCTAATAGGCCGCGTGTCTCAGTTGAATCCATATAGAGTGCCATCTCCTTTGTATTTGCATTGTTTTCATACCAGAGAAAAAGAGAAAAGAGAGCAAATCAACCTCACCTTCTAGCCGAATTTTCTCCCCGTAAGGGTTTCCCTAAGAAAAACGTTGTGTTATTTTGGGGATGGGGTGTGATTTCATTTGATTGTTCTCTATTTTTTCACATTTCAGATATTTTATGCATAAGAAGAAAATCAATAAATAAAGAATCTGAAATCCAAAGTAATTTAACCTTCATAGTGTAAATTTGAGTTTTATGTATCAGATTTCTTGTGACAAACTATTCTAGTGGAATACCCATAACAGTTTACAAATCATATTGGTATCAGAGCATGTTTTCTTAGGGTATTTGTTGAAAGTTGCAGGGATCCAGAAATTGGTTTAAGAAGAAAGTCGTAGAAACCTAGCCATGGCCAATGAGTCTGTTCATAACAACCCTCGAGGTCTGGAAGAGGAGAGATTTGTGAGGTTGGAAGAGAAAATTGTTGACATAGCTCGCAATATGTCCCTCCTCATGGTCTCTCTAGCAAGCAAGCTCACACTATTAAGAGAAATTACATGCTCAAACTCAGAGATCAGATTAGACATGAAATAAGGAGATAATGAAGACCTAGAAAAGGAGTCACGAAAAAAACCCAAGAAATAACATCTGAGTTCTAGTGCCATAAACCCTTAACTGTCCCTATTCAATATGGAAGAGAAATTGGACATAAATCCATACCAAGGTGAGATCGATGTGTTAAAAATTATTCATTGGTTGCAACAAATAAAATTTTATTTCAACAATCACCATATAGATGAGGAAAAAAATGTCATTTGCAAGACTAAATTTATAGGTCCGTGCTATAACCTGGTGGGAAAGTAACATGGAAACAATTAAACTTGAGGGTGATCCACTAATAACTAAGTGGGAGGATATCAAAACCATCATTAAGTCCCAGTTATATCCTATCGGGTATGTATATGACCAATGGATCCATTCTCATTACTTCAAGAAAATGCAGGGGTAGAGTGGACAAGAGTACACCATTGTGTTTAGGAATATGGCCAACATGTTGGGTATATATCCCAAGAACTTGTATGTGCTCCTAAAGTATCTGAGAGGTATACATAGTCATCTATGAAATTAAGTGATTATTTTCAAGAAAATGACAGTGTACGAGGCATGTGTACAAAGACAATATATGGAAAGCATAGGTCACAAGAAAGGGAATACAAGAAGTTACAAGAAGAAAGATCACTAGGAATATTCAAAGGTGGATAAGAACAAGTGGAAAGGGGGAAAGGATAAGAAGATGAAAATCACTGCACATCAATGCAATGATCCTAGCAACCATTGGAACCATTTAATATTCATGGTTGCATTAAGGAAAAGTGTTTGAAACTACATCCAAAGTTGAACCCAAAGAACTAGAAGAAGAAAAGAAAATTAATCTTCTAGCCACATATTCAGGTAATAAGGATGAAAGTAGCTCAGATGTGGATGAGAATATTGTTTGCACATCAATGAAGAAGGTGGTAAATTATATGAGTAGCCTTCATTGTGAGGAAGAGAAGGACTTCACAAAACTCTTCCACATCAAGATTTAGGTCAAGAAGAACAATAGAGATGCTTTGTTCGACTTCACTTCACAAGACAATGCCATATCCATTGGGAAGGTATCCCATATCCATTGGGAAGGTTAAACAAGGATGCATATATCAAGGTAAAAAAACAATGTAAGATTGATTTTTCTATAACTGTTGATTTTATTGATCAAGCAGATTTCGATGTAGTAACCCTTGATGTATGTGGAGTAGTGTTAAGAACCCCCTACATGTAGATGAGGGATGAAATATTAATGGGGAGACCCAACCAATACTGATTAATAAAGTACGGGAATTCATACATCATCAATGTAGATAAATGCAAGTTAAGTATCTGATTGCTAAGTGCTAACAATGCCAAGAAGTTGATTAGTTCTAGTAAGAAATATGGTTCAGTTTTATTTAGAGAAAATTAGTCTGGTGATGAGTCAATAAGAGTAAAGGTATCCCTACAAGGGTGTACTGAAAAATAAGTTGGAGGAGTTTCTACAGGCATACAGAGGAGTGTTTCAAGGGCCTAAATTCCTACCATTTAAGAGGGAAGTGGAGAAATAAATACAGTTGTTGTCAGACTCCCCATTTTCATATATTGGGTTGTATAGACAATCTATTCTAGAATTTAAAATAGTAAATAAGTAGTTCCAACAATTGTATCACTTGTTGGAGAAGGGTCTAATTCGACCAGGTATCTCACCTTGTTGGTCACCCATCATAGTTATCCCCAAGAAGAATGGTACTTGGATAATTTGTGTTGACTATAGAGCATTGAAAAAGATTATACTAAAGATTATGTTACCTCTTCCAAGATCGATGATCTATTGGAACAACTACAACATGCCAATTAATTCACTCAAATGCATTTGAAATCAAGGTATCACCAGGTATGATTCAAAGAAGAAGATACTTGTAATATTTCCTTCAAGGGAAGGAAAGGTTTGTATGAGTGGTTGGTTATGTCATTCATTTTATGCAATACATTGGATATTCTTATGAGAATAATGAATGTTGTTTTTCTTCCTTTTCTATATTTATTTGTTATTGTCTATTTGGATTATATATTGGTTTATAGTGATAATTGGGAGGAGCACATCTCACATGTTATGTAGGTATTAGAGACACTGAAGAAACACCAACTGCTAGCCAATCTCAACAAATTTTAGTTTTCTCATCAATCTTTGGTGTCTATAGGGCATGTAATCGGTCAAGGTGAGCTCAAGATAGATCCAACCAAGATGGAATCCATCATGAAATGTCCAGTTCCTAAAAAATGCATAGAATTTAGGAGTCTTTTTTGGAGAAATACAACACTTGTGGAAGTTTACATATTTTTTTTTAGAAGTAGTTGCACTACTCCACGTAATAGAAATAGGTAGTTAGAGTTTCCAGTGGAGGAATATTCAAAATATTTTTGTTGATGAGTTGAAAATAAATATCTTTCAACAACTAGTGCTCATAGTAGTATCAAGCCTGTAGAATCCCTTCGAAGTGGCGGAAAACACAAGTGGGTATGCCATGGGATCAGTCCTTATGTGCAAAGAAATGCCCATATGGTATCGTTATGAAGTATTTCATGGGGTGGTACTCAACTAACCTGCCTACAACAAGTAGCTCTATGCCTTAGTATAAGCTGTCGAAAATTGGAAGCACTATTTGATTGGCAAGGAGACCATCCTCCAAACAAATCATTATATTCTACAGTATTTACAGTCCTAGAGTAAGTTAGAACAAACAAGACACTACAAATGGATAGGGTTGTTACAACAATTTTATCTAGTCATTAGGTATAAGAAGGGAAGTGCAAACAAGTTGGAATAAATTCTTTCAATGCCACCCACATCCAAGATTATAGCTCTTGAAACTTTGATGCACATGAAACATTTTACGCATGGTACATACAAAGAGGCATACATAAAAGATGAGGACTTCAAGGAGGTGCTTTAGAAGCTACATGGGAAAATTCATATAGAAGAAGGTGACAAGAAGGATGACTATTATTTTTATAATGGTTTACTCTACAAGCTTGACAAGTTTTATGTCCCTAAAGGTAAATAATTGCAAATTATCATAGGGGATAACACCTCTAAGTCTGCATGACATTTTGATGTTAGGAAGATAGTTAACAACTTACAAATCTATGTCTATTGGCCCAAAATGAAAGAATATGTAGCATGCTATATTAAAGGATGTATACTTTATTATACTCGAAAGCTCGGTAATAGGAAGCACGGTCTATACCATCCCTTACCTATACCCACTTGACCTTGGCAAATTATTTCCATGGATTTTGTGTGAGGTTTACCAACAAATAGGAAGGGACATGACTATCTATTTGTGGTAGTTGGTAGGTTCAACAAGATGTGCATTCTCATTCCTTGTAAAAATATCATCAAAGGACAATAAGAAACAAACATGTTTTTTTAACAGGTTTGGGTACACTTTGGGATACCAAAGAGCATCATCTCATACAATTCCATACTAGATTTATCAATTCATTCTTGACTACATTGTGAGATAATATGGACACTAATCTCAAGAGGTATACATCATTCCATCCACATAGATCGACATAAACAAGTAGTCAATAGGGATTTGGCACAACTTTTGATGGGTTACAATCAAAACCATCCAAAGACCTAGCATGAAAATGTGATCTATATACAACACTCTTATAGTAGACAAATCCACATTTCTACTAGTAATTCACCTCTTGAAACTTTCTTTGGATGTTTTCCACCTTCACCCTTGGATGTTGTATATGTAGAACAAGAAGGAGTCATGGAGGACCTCACGAGAGATGCATTAAAAGTAAATCATTTTGTCAAGAATATAAACCCGATCCATTTGCAAGTACAGTAGATGTTGAATAAGGCATAGGAAAATTAAAACGCTAGACATGACTGACACAGAACAGAGAGAACATTAAGAGTGGGATACAAAATATGCTTACAATTAAATAGGGGAAGACTACAGGTTCCTAGTAATAATATCAAGGCTCTATGCTATGGTCTATTAGGTGCCCATTTTGAATATTGTTTCACTGTCAAAAGTCTCCTTCCAAAAATAGATAATCCAACAAAGGATGCTATTTTGTTCCAATGATGAACGACATTATCATGAATTTCATGTCATGAGAATACCATGAAACAATATCTACGTTCTATCTTTACGAGGAGATAACTAAATGTGTAAAATCATGTTTCCTGCATATCTTCATTTCATAATATTTGTTATGATTGTTTTATCTTATTCACAAAATAGGGGAACCATTTAGGGTCTATCCACACTCTCTTTATCCTTAAATATGTGTCTTAACTATAGAAAAATGGTAAGGATAGTATCTGTAAGGGAAAAATGGAAATTACGACTCTAAGTCTAAACTTGTGATTTAATTAAGAGAAAGCTAGTGGAAATGATGTTTTGAGGGAATATCTATGTGTGTAATTAGTTTATATTTTTGTAGTTTCATATATCATGAACCAATTTGAAGGGCCACTCAATATGGCCAACGTTGCAACTAGTTTAATAAGATTAGATAAGTATATTTTTTTTCTATTTGTTTAATAATTAGTTTGTGTTGTTCTCATGATTGTTTAAATTCTAAGTTTATAGAATCAACATCACTATTTACATACTTAGATAAATATTTGAAGATCATTCACAATACATCACCTTTATTATAACTGTGTGTAATTACATATAGAGGTTATTTTCGATTAAAGATTGAAGAATGATACTTACTTCACATTCTATTACAAAAACGTTTGGAATCTAACATGAATGAAAGACTCAAATTTGTTCTTATCAAAGTATCTTTGTAACCATCAACCCAATAATTAAACATCTTTGTAGTACTGTTATTTTATACTCACAGTGATTTTCATTATAAATGTATTTTTGAAGCATCGAGACTTAGAGTTTCTTTCTTACCTTAGATCTCATTTATGCACTAAATTAGCACATACAATTTTAGCATATCACAAGCGTATGACCTTTTCTAGAACACACCTATTCTAAGAAGGGGGATGAATAGGTATAAGAAATTTTATTTCTTTTTCAAACATTCTTCAACCATATGAAAACAAACACATTGCATAACATGGAACAAAATGTTTACGTGGAAACCCGTTCAGGAGAAAACAACCAAACTTATGTTTATAATTCTTTGTAGGAACCACCCTATTAGAGACAATATTTTCCGGTGCTACAAATCCTGGTAAGCATCAACATACTCTTACAAATCTTTGTATAAACCAATCTAATCGATACATCGATTCCCACCATTAACAACCAAATTAGTAAGAGACACCAATCTCTTACAGATCTTTGTAGACACCAATCCTCACTACTAAAGACCAACTTGTAAAGACACATCAATATCTTTGTGTTAGATAAATTAACTTCATCGTGTCTTTTTGATACGTATACCTTCAACAAGACTGCTTTATATTTCTGCATTCACCAGCTATACTCACTACTTCTTCCTCCACTACCTCTAGTCCCTACTTCTTCCTTTACTAGGTCTAACAAAAATTTGAATTTCCAAATGGTAATTTTCTCAAACTGTTTCATTTTTGGCCTCTTCCTAAAAATGAACTTGAACAACATGACATATGTTCAATTTTGAAAATATTATTATGAAATTTTTACATGAGGTATTTGTGTATGTGTCCTATGTTCTCTAAAATTTTCACAGTCTGAACAGTCCTAGAAAAGTATTTGTAGTGAAAATACCCAGATGACATTTTTGAAATTGATTTTAGTAACATTTAGAAACCCTAAATTCCATAGGAATATATCCCAAAGTATATAGAGACAACATTTTAACTATGTACCACATGTACACCAATATCTCTCCTATGTTTCTGTAAAGTTTCAAGATTTGAGGTTTCCAAGAAAATAAGTTGTAGAAAAATTTCCAATATGACCTATTTGAAATGGATTCCTTGAGAATTCAAGAAATGTAATTTTCATAGGGAATATTGAAAAACTTATAGAAAAACAACATTTCAAATTTTTACGATATGTACACCAAGACCGCTCCTCTGCCTGTTCCAAATTTCAAGGTATGAAACATCCTAGAAAAAATGTTATCACGAAAATGCCAAGATGACCTGAAACCAATTTTGCAATTCAATATTTGCTAATCCATTTTTCACATACACACACACTTTCTCTCAATTATTTCTCTTTTTATATATTTTCATAACCCTTCGTGAAGGGACATGTCCCTTAGTTAAATAATTAATTTCCACTACCATGGGAAAATACCCCAAATACCAAGGGTTTCAAACCACCATTTAATTTTTTACTTTTTCACATGCACCCCTCTTTTAATATACTTCTACACCTATATATATATATATATATATATATATATATATATATATATTGAAAATGATGTGTTTATTGTAATGGTGTGATATGAAATTAATGAAATCATTAATAGCAATCTTGTCCATTTCGATTGATTGAAATCTTGCAATGAAACACATATTCCACCATGAATAGAAAAGATTCTCCGCCTATATGCAACTGTACCTCTCTCTACAACTCTACCAGAAATAAAGAGAAATCCTCCACTATATCAAAAACTCCCCCTTTGACATCAATGGAAAACGGATGCCCCCCTTAACTTTTTCTTCTCCTTAAGCCCTTAGTTGAAACTCCATTCGACTTTCATGTCAGGTCGATCCTCTTGGCCACTTAACCAAATTTTAATTTTTTTGATATGGACATTGTCATGTTAGGTCGATCCTCTTCCATAGTTAAATCATTTGAAGGGAATATTACCTTTGTCTTTCCCATATCCTTCCTTGACTTTCGTCACAAAATGTGGTTCTTTTACATATGATTCATTGTTGGATATCTCGCTTGATTCATGCTCTTTATTCTTTATCTTATTTGAGGCTTTGAAGGTTGCTTCTTTACTTGATGGATTTTATTTCTATGTCCTCATTTCATATTCCGTCAAGATCCCATGCAATTCATCCAATGTTAATCAATCAAGATCCTTCATTTCTTCAATGAAAAAATATTTGGTATCAAATATGAATGGGATTGACTTTCACACATTTTATACAATAATTGTTTCTTCAACCTTTTCACCAAGTCCTATTATGGTGTTGGAAATTTCATCCACATAAAGAATATAGGCTACAACATTTTCTTTATCTTTCATTTTTAGGCTCTCAAACTATCTTCTATGAGATTGGAGATTTTCCTTATTAACCTTGTCATCACCTTCATAGATATTTTGAATATTTTCCCAAATTTCTTTTGATGATACAGAATCCATGTTGAAAAAATCAAATTACGATAGACCACAAAATATGGAATTCATGACTTTTGCATTACTAGGATTCTTCCTGGTCAAACTTATTGGTGAAGTCTTTTGGGTTGTATAACTAGTCACAATTGTTTTCCAAATATCAAAACCAATATCCATTAAATAGGTTTTCATCTATGCTCCATGAGGCATAGTTTGTTCTATCAAATAAAGAAGTTGTGTTTGTGGAGAAAACTTATTGACCCATCATGTGTGATTCCAAGATGTACCTTCCAATGGTTATAAGTTTTCTAAAGGAACCTTTTTTTATACTGATTGTTAAGCACACAGTTATATTAAGGGGGGGTTGAACTAGTATAAGACAATTTTTTGCTTTTTCAAGCATTCGTCAACCATAAGAAAACAATCATATTGCAGAACATGGAACACAATATTTACATGGAAACCCTTTTTGGAGAAAACCACAAAACGTCTCTTTATAATTCTTGATACAAGCCAACCTTCTATTATAAATATTTGTAGGCACACTAGATACACCAATCCCCATTGGTACAAATCCTATTAGGAACCAATGTACTCTTACAGATCCTCAAAGACACCAATATACTAGAGACACCAATCCCTACTTCTAAGAACCAACTTAGAAAGAGATACCAATATCATACAAATATTTGTAGACACCAATCCCCAACACTAAGCACCAAATTATAAAGAGACACCAATATATTTGTATGATGTGCAAAAACTTTGTCAAGTTTTCTTTCTACTTCTTCCTTCATTAGGTCTTCTTTCTACTTCCTCCTACACCAATTCTACTCACTACTTCTTTCTTCAACAAGTATTCATGCTACTTCTTTATTTACTAGGTTTGACCAAAAATTGAATTTTCAAGTGATAACTTTCTCAAGCCTTGCATTTTTGGGCCTCTTCCTAAGAATGAACTTGTACAACATGCTATGTATCCAACTTTGGAGATATGATTAATGAAATTGTTACCTAAAGTACACTTGTATGTCTACTCTATTCTCTAAAATTTTCACAGTCTGAAGAGTCCAGGAATAGAAGTTATAGTGAAAATTCCAAGAAGACATGTTTGAAACTAATTTAAGGGAATTCAATAACCCTAAATCCCACAGGTCATATCTTTGAGGTATAGATAACCAACATATGAAATGTGTACCATATGTACACTAAGACCTATCATGTTTCTCTAGAATGTTTCATGGTATGAAACATCTCAAAAAATAAGTTATACTTAAAATTCTAATATGACTTGTTCGAAACACATTTTCAAAGAATTTAGGAACCCTAATTTCCACAGGGAATATCTATGAAACTACAATGAAACAATATTTAAAATTTGTACCATATGTACACTAATATGTCCCCTCTATATATTCCAAATTTAAATGACTCAAATTTCCTAAGAAAAAATATATCAAGAAAATGACAAGATGACTTGAAAATAATTTTGTAATTCGCTCTTTGCTAATCATTTTTTCACACACACACACACACACACACTTTCTCTCAAGGATTTGTCTTTTTATACTTGTTCATATTCCTTCATGAAGAGACATGCCCCTTATTTAAGTAATTAATTCCCAATACCATGGGAAAATATTCCAAATACCATGGGTTTGAATCCACCATTTCACCTTTTACTTTTTCACATGTTGTAACACACCCACGATGGGGTATAAATAAAACAAAAAAATTATTTTTCCTCAACTAGTCAAATCCTCCATCCATGGTCTCTAATCCTGGTCAATGGAACTTGAAAATTACCGAGCTGAAGAAGCTCTTTGGCTCCCTACTGAAATCTCTAAGAAATAGATCCATGGGGCTTTGCGAGACTTCACCCGTCTGAAATAGCACCAGGTGCAAGCTTCCTCCATGTGACCACCAGATGTGACCACGCGCCTATCCAAAAGGTGCTTCATGACCTCAGAGATTGAGTGTTTTTCTATGGGCCAAACTCGATACTCCCAATTTTTGATTTCCTGATTGAAGAATCCTATAGGTGCTAGCTCCTCCCACTAGGCTCCTTCGATTGAGACATTGGGAAATAACCTGGGGCCCAAATACCAAGCGCTTTGGGACTTCATGTTTCATGTCTCCAGAGGGAAGTTCATTTCTCCTCTCTGAAGTTCGATACGTGAACTCCCTCCAAGACCCGATATATTATCCATCATCACCCTTCGATCGATGGTTGTGATAAAATCGTGAGGTCGCGTCTCAGGTATTTGGATGTGATTCCACCTTGACTCTTCTAATCCTTAATCTTCTGATAGAGTCATATCAATGGTCCATGGTCTCCCTTTGATCGACGACTATGATCAAATTGTGAGTTTGTGTCTAAGTTATTTGGCTATGAGTCCACCCTGACTCTTCCGAACTCTGATCTTCCGATAGAGTCAGATCAAAGGTCCATGGTCTCCCTTCGATCAACGACTATGATCAAATTGCAAGTTCGTGTCTCTAGTATTTGGATGTGATTCCACCCTAACTCTTTCGATCCCTAATTATCTGATAGAGTCAGATCAATGGTCCATGGTATCCCTTCAATTGATGGCTTTTATCAAATCGCAAGTTCGCATATTGGGTACTTGGATGTGATTCTACCCTGACTCTTCCAATCCTTGATCTTCCGATATAGTTAGATCAATGGTCCACAGTCTTCCATGACCTTATGGTCGAGATCAAATCGTGAGTTCTCATGATTATGCCTTTGAATTTCTCGATTTGTGAGTCAACGAAATGTTGATCTCCTGCCACATGTCTTATCCCGATGCATGGATAGGATTGTTGTGGCTCCCAACTCCTCGGGTGTTCACCTCTTATATTCTCCACAGGTTCTTCCTCTAAATCACTTGGATCTATGCCATGTTTCCTCTGAATCCAATGGCTTATAGTCACCTCACACCTCTCCCTTTGTGAAGTTTAGATTACTCTCCCCTAGTACTTTTGATGTCTGAGTTCTCAAACTCTTGGATCTTCTTCCACCTATCATCCCTTACAATGGATGGTTCTGATGATTTCATAACTTCGAGACTTGGAAAAGTCCACTCTCCTATATACTTTTGAAGGGTTTAACCCTTGTGCACCTTTCCTGGATCCAAAAACTGTTGGTCCCCGCACTTAGATATGATGGGCCATATCTGATCTCCTCCTGCACACTCTTCTAATTGTCTAGACATGAATTTCAATGGCCCAGATCTTTCATAGTGCTCGATCCAACAACCACTATCTCTCCTCCTCCTGAGATTTCACTTTCTTCCCTAACTTGGAAGATTTTAGATGTTCTGAAGGCCTCGTCCTTTGATCTACCTCGTGTGAGCCGCGATATATGGGTATCGACTTCCGATTTTCCTCCGAGCATATGAAATTGAAAAACATTTGCCTCTTAGACCTCATATTCACTTATGAGGTGTGCTTATCTCTTCTGGTCTTGGTTCTTAGGCGATCTTGAGTTCCACATACTCCTTGCATTAATCTTCTTGCATCAAATTGATGATCCATGACCTTCCTTGATACAATGGTCCAGATCACATCTCAACTTCAGGTTTAAAAAGTTTAGTCATGCCAATGTGCGATTCTCCTGATGTGAAGACTCTAATCTCACCAATCCAATAGTCAAGGTGGGTCCAGATAGATCCTTGGATCTACGGTACAGATCGCATCATGATTTAGGGTTTTAGATTTCAAAGAATTCATCCCCTTCATGATGATTAGAAACATTCATCGTAATTTCCAAGACTGAAGGAATCGAGGCATTAACGTCTGCACTCCTTGTTCAAATCTAATGGTCCTCATTTTTTCATTGGATCCTCCCAAATGGATCTCATTTTTTCATTGGATCCTCCCAAATGGATCTCATTTTTTCATATTCCAATTGAAAGGATATTCCCTTATGATACTTGAATATCGCTATCCTTCCTGAGCTTCATCAGCTATGAAGGACCTAATATCATTACGCTCTTTCTATTGACTTAACACTTAGAAGAATTTCTGCATACCCCTTGTGTTGATTCATTAAGTCTAGAACTTAAGTGGTTCTTGATTTCTGGTTGCTTCATAGAGAGCTTGTGCATATCTTCACTACCTTTCCTAAGAGTAATAGACTCCATCCTTCAAGGAAATTGGAACAACTAGGAGGGTTGACATGCATTCATGAAACTATGTCCAAGGTCCATGGACATATGGTTCTTGATTCTATCTTAAGCCACCACAAGACGTAATCATTTACGAGTATGAAACATCTCCTATCCATATGATTTCCTACTTTCCTAATTTCACTTTCAGGCAGATACAAAGAAGGAAATAATGTATAAATCATTAAGAAAACATAACCATCCCTGCGACATTCATAGTATATCCAATTTGAAGTCACAGTGCCACTTAAATACACAAGATATGCAATTACTTATCTATTACATGTGGTAGCCAACTAAATCACTATGGGTGTTCATCCTTCCACCCTACCATAGGCTCAGAGTCTTTCATTCTTATCACTCTGGCCACCCCCATGCCAAGCCATGATATCACCAGAGAACTATCAAAGTTCTCAAGGATTCTTTCTTTGTTCATCTTCTGCTCGGGTTGTCTGATAAACCTCGATGGGGTTTATCAAATGCTCCATCAGCATCAAGCTTGTGACCTTCTATTCATTAACCCTTGGAGAGCTCCACGCATCTCCCTTAGGAGCTTGTGCTCTCATTTGGTGTCTCTTCTCTGGTTGTCTGTGTGTATCTATCTTACCTTTCTTCTTTCTGGAAGGTTCTCGACCTATCATGTTTCTTGTATCAGAAGGAAGCTTGGGTCTGTAGGTCTCTGTGGTACTTCGGGCTGAGACTCTGTAGCTATACCATTCTCCCATTCATGGGGGTGGTTGATAATTCAACCACTGGTCCTTTCAAGGCTTCACCCCCACAGTCAGTTATTGGAAACTCAAACAATAATACATTTACATTATCCACATGCCTTAGCATGGTAATTCTTATTTTATGATTAATGAAAAATTGGGGGAAACAAGGATATTACAATTCCCTCCCCCTTAAAGGAACATCGTCCTTGGTGTTCCTTCTAAAAAACACCTCTCGTGCTTTTCTCATTTAGCTGTTTCATAAATCTTGATCCTTCTCTCTCCGTGAGGTCCTTTTTAGGATCTTAATATTTGTCACCTGATTTCAGTAATTCTTGGACAACCAGGCACATTAATCATAGTCTTATGCAAAAAAAATTGCATAAAAAAAAAATCATAATCTTAGCACAATAATTATCTGCGCAATTTGTGGATTTATATCAACGTGGTTGTTTTGTTATCCAGGATCATTGTTTTTCCTTGACATACCCATTGGTGCTATATCCCAATCAATAGTTTACAATAACTATCAATGTTTCATCTTCCTTGTGGTCACTCACCCTTGAGGCCCAGGATCATGCATCCCCTTCTCTACTATATAGTCCCTCGGGTGATCCATCTTTCCTTGGCAAGGTTTTCTCACATAGGAAGAACTACCCACCATCTGCATGATCCCAATAGTTTACAAGAACTATTAAGGTCTCCTCTTCCTTGTGGTCACTCAACCTCCAGGCCTAGGCTTACATCCCCTTCACTACTATACATTCCCTCAGGTGATCCATCTTGCCCTTCCAAGGTTTTCTAGCACAAAATGTATTCTAGAGACTATCGAGTCTTACAGTCAAGGCATCCCTCAGAATTTCTCTATCGAGGCGTCCCTCTGGCTTGTGTTACCTCAACACAATATATTTCAGGTGATCATGGCTTATCACAGGGTTCTCATGGCTCAGTAGTAGCAATTTTTCATGATTTTTAGCTTGACATCCTTCCAGATCAACGAAAGTTAAGGACGAAGGTTACTCTCTTTCTCGTGGCATAGAAATAGATAGGGATGAAGGTTACTCTCCTTCTCGTGACTCAATCATAGATAGGAATGAAGGTTACTCTCCTTCTCCCAAGTCAGTGTCTATTTCCTACAATCAGAACATACCCTTTTTTCTCAGTTCTTCCTCGAAATTGAGAGCTCAGTATCTCATATATTCACTCTTCGCAGATATTTTCCTTTCACCTGTATCATAGGAATACAGAAATTCATGAGACATCATCATCAATTTTAAATTCATAATTTTCTTGTAAATATGTTACCTACAGATTTCCAATTCTACATTTTATTTTCATATTTGCCCCGCACAGGAACCAGATTCATAATTATGGGAATTTCCTTACCATAACGGTTTGACTTGGGAGGAAATTGGTATTTTTTATGGGCTTACAACACTGCCATATTCAAGACTCCTTTGCTTCCTACACTTCAACTTCAATCAGCCAAACAAATTGTTAGTTTCTCCATGCACATACATTTTTAGTGCACCTTTATAACATCATCACAAACAATTTCATAGTTGTGCATACTAAAAATCAAATTCAATTTCTTAAAAAAAAAGTATCATTCCCTGCAGTTTGTCTCAGTAGGAAATTGGTCTTCCTTATGGGCTTACAATACTACCATATCTATGGCCCATTTCCTCTTCCAGTTTCAACATTCCTCAGCCAAACAATTGTTAGTTTCCATGTACATTATTTTTTTAAAATTAGGCATACTAATAGTCAAGGTCATTTTCTTCTATTCAAGGATATCAATCAAAAGGATACATCATCCCTTACCTATGCATCATTCCATCTTACCAAATTTTTAAAAATTTAATTCAGATATCAATTGATTTTAATGAATGCGCCAACATTCGTGGCCACATTCATAACCAATGCACCCTTGCATTGATTTTAAGTTTCCCATACTTTTTGACAAGTACTTTTCCATGGTGTGTTGGATTTTAGCCAAGATTTTCACCATATGGATTATTTATTCTCATTCATTGTTGCAGCAAGACTGTGCTTATGTCTATAGGCCGATCACAATCCCAAATAAGTACACATGAAACTCAAAAGTTTCACATGAATGTCTTTAAGCATTCTTCCTCCATTAATAACCAGGGTGCCAACACTCATGACCACCCAAATTCGTTTTTCTTCAATTCTTACATAATGTAAGTAAAACATTGGAAGGTCCTCCTTCTTTACTGAAAAATCCATTGTTTGTCCTTTATCAAAACATGCATGTCCTTGAAGAAATTCCATGCAACGTGCTATCTATGAGCACTTTTGTTTCTAATCGTTCCTTTATTGGTCCATGTATTGATGACATATCATCTCATGAATTATTCCGAGGATTTACAATCAGTCTTTACTACCATAGTTCACACCTCCATCATTCAAGTTCTCCTTCCTGAATCATACCCTACTTGGGTATCCAAGGCATACAACTTCCTTTCAATGTTTCATACATAACATTAAGACCATAAAACATTTCAGAAGGTATTCTTACCCAATCCCTTCATACCTTGTGCCACATAGGCATGAACATTTTTATATCACTTATGGATGCTAGCACCCCCTCTGATATTACCCCATCAGTGGTGCTCCATGTGGACTTTTAAAGTCCCTTCAACAATCTTTCAACAAGAACCTTCTCATAGTCATCCTCTGATTGAGGTTGTTCATTATTGGCAACTATCTTTCTCAACAGTTCCAATCTTATTTATTTCTACACAAGTACATACATCATAAGCACATTAGTCATCATGTAAATTAAAATGCAAGTACCATAGCATTTAAATTAATAAAATATTTTTAGACATGTCCTAGCATATCTTTATGCACTTCATCACATTATCCTTAATGTTTTCATGAGTGCAACATAACAATTCTTATTTTTTTTTACAGTAATACAACCATCATCACTATGGTGTCAAAACATTTACTTTCATCAGCGTACTAGCTTTCTCATCCTAGAGAAAAACATAATACACAGCAAGAAAATAATTGAGGGCTCTCACCTTCTTCAAATTATTTCTACATCGCCTGGGACTTTTCAGTCCAACTCAATTATTTCTATGGCCTCACTATCTTTTCTTTTCTTTTGCAATTCTTCTCCATGTTGGGATATTCCCGCTCTTTTCCTTTACCTGCCTTGGTTAGGCCTCACCCTAACCCTTTTTGGAATACAACAACATTCTTTAATAGAAAACTTTTTGTTCATAATGGATCATGAACCTGTGCATCCAACATATTACCATTCAGTTATTAGAATGGTCGGTATTCATTTATTAGTATTC
>JZKD02S0085669.1:575904-592344 GCA_000966675.3 Picea glauca | reverse complement strand
TATATATATATGTATTCATATAAACTTGTGGCTTACTGCTTAATTCTCATCAGTCATTAAGGTTGTGATACTGTTTTCTTGATAGACTCTTCACACAACTCCTCCACGGGTATTCCTTCAACATGCAACTTCCTTATTGCATATCCATCACTATCTGTGCTAGACTCAACCTTGAGTTAGCTTTTATCTATTTACCAAATATTCCTTAAGGAATATAAGCATGCATCTTTGTCATGTACCTAATTACGTATCCATATGTATTATGGTTTTGTTAACTTACATATATGATGTATCTAACCATATTCATAATCATAAGCTTGCATGTAGTTGTCATAGGTATATTTCACAGCCCACATACATATTTACTTTTAAGATCAGTCAAATCAAGATTGTTCACAATACTTCTCATGTCATTCCCAAAGGCATAATCATTTGCCTCTTATTATGACAACATATCATATTTAATCATTTACCTTTCTATCTAATCATATTAGTATTCCCTAAGGAAAGGGAATACATTCCCCTCAAGCTATTACTTGGAACAGAACTTCCATGACTCTTCCAAATGGATTCAACCATGCATCGATAGTATTTGTTTAATCTGGACAAGAGAAATTGTTTCTTTATATTTCCCTCATCAGGGCAACCATATGGTGCCACTACCTACAACTATACTCTTCCATCACGCACATGCATCACTTGCATGTTTAATATCATTCATACCTAACTGGTATCAATATCAGGATTCATATTAAGAAGCTTCACAATGCATTAAACACATTCACTCATGCATAATTAAACATAGTTATGTATTCATCATGCTAGCTTATTGCTTACACCTTTTCCATGTCATTCACACACATGGACATATCAGGATTCTCTATAATTTTTCCAAGGATCTTTGAAGCATCCTTATGATCATGTATACACATTCGTGTATGTGTAGGTGCATCGATTGCACCTTTTACCTAATGCATTCACTTGATAGTTTAATTTCATCATTAGTATCCTTTAGTTTGATATTTCAGTCACTTACAGGACTAATCTCATAGTCATATCTCATGTTGATGTTACCTTCTCTCATGGCTATAACCAACCAGGGTCACTTCCCTCTTTATACGACAACATCTTAGCAAGAAAACCTCCTTTCCTTAGCGTCCATAGGGTCTTACCCATCTCACTTTCATCTGGTCATGAGGAGTTATATATTCTGAGTTTAATATAAAGAAATAATTATACTGCCAAGGATCCTACCCGTTTCTATCAGATTCCTTTAATACCACAAAGGTATTAACCATTATATAATTAGACATCATTAGTGTCTGAGGTTCCAACTGCCCATGCTTAGAGGCAGTGTCACGAACATCAGGTCATCCGCCTTTCGGGCTTAAGATAACCTTGACAAAACCCTCCCACCTTTATATATCCACGTTCAAGTCTTATTATCCATGTTAATTAGATTATCCCCACTCAGGTAAGAGTAGCTATCACTTGACAAGGGTTAAATAAATTCTTCTGTTGAAATTCAACAAGAATTCCCAAAATCACAGGTTCAATCTACAGTCCTTTTTCCTCAAGGAGTAAATGTAGATATCAATACCCCTTTATATGACTCATGCATGAGCCCAAGTAGGCCAAGTCTTGTAACCATTCTCTGATACCAATTTGTAACAAACCCATGACGGGGCATAAATAAAATAAAATAAAAACTTTTTCCTCAATTAGTGGAATCCTCCATCCATGGTCTCTAATCCTAGTCAATGAACCTTCAAAATTCTCGATTTGAAGCAGCCCTTTGGTTCCCTACTAGAATATCTAAGAAATCAATCCACTGGTCTTTGCGAGACTTCACCCATAAGAACTAGCACCAGGTGAAAGATTCCTCCACGTGACCACTGGATGTGACCACATGCCTATCCAAAATGGGCTTCACGACCTCAGAGCTTTGGTGTTTTTCTATGGGCCAAACTCGATACTCCCAATTTTCCATTTCCCAATAAAAGAATCCTCTAGGTGCTAGCTCCTCTCGCTAGGCTCCTTTGATTGAGACGTTGGGAGATAACCTGGGGCTCAACTACCAAGCGCTTCGGGACTTTGTGTTTCACATCTCCCGAGGGCAGTTCATTTCTCTTCTCTAAATTCTAATATGTGAACTCCCTCCAAGAACCAATCTATGGTCCATACTCTACCTTCGATCGATGACTTCCATCAAATCGTGAGTTCGCGTCTTAGGTATTTGGATGTGAGTCCTCCCTGACTCTTTCGATCCCTGATCTTCTGATAGAGTCATATCAATAGTCCATGGTCTCCCTTCAATCAACGGCTGCGATCGAATCATGAGTTCGCATCTCGGGTATTTTGATGTGTGTACACCCTGACTCTTTCAAACCCCGATCTTCCGATAGAGTCAGATCAACATTCCATAGTCTCCCTTTGATCGATGGTTTTGATCAAATCATGAGTTCTCATCTCAGGTATTTGGATATGAGTCCACCCTAACTCTTGTGATCCCCGATCTTTCGATAGAGTCATATCAACAGTCCACAGTATCCCTTTGATCGACGACTATGATCAAATCGTGAGTTCGCGTCTCGGGTATTTGGATGTGAGTCCACCCTGACTCTTCCAATCCCCAATCTTCCGATAGAGTTAGATCAACGGTCCATGGTATTCCATGATCCTATGGTCCAGATAAACTCATGAGTTTAGATCTCATGAGTTCTCACGATTTTTCCTTTGACTTTCTTGATTTGTGAGTTAGTGAAACGTTGATCTCCTGCCACATTTCCTATCCCAATGGATGACTAGGATTGTTGCGGATCCCAACTACTTGGGTATTCTCCTCTTGGATTCTTCACAGGTTCTTCCTTCGAAGTATGTGGATCTATGCCACGTGTCCTCTGAATCCAATGGTTCATATTCACCTCACACCTCGCCCTTTGGGAAGTTTAGATTACTCTCCCCCATTTCTTCCAATGTTTGAGTTCTCAAACTCTCAGATATGCTTCCACCTATCATCCCTGACGATGGTGATTTCGGAACTTTGGGACTTGGAGAAGTCCTCTCTATTGTATACTTTCGAAAGTTTTAACTGTCGTGAAAATTTCCTGGATATAATGACTATTGGTTCTTAGACTCAGATATGATGGCCTAGATATGATCTCCTCTTGCGTGCTCTTCTAATTGTTTTGACGTGAATTTCAACGACCCAGATTTTCATAGTTCTCGATCCAACGACCACTGTTGCTCCTCCTCCTGATATTTTTCTTTCTTCCCTGACTTGGAATATTTCATATGTTATAAAGGCCTCGGCCTTTGATCTGCCTCTTTTGAGCCCTGATATATAGGTCTTGACTTCCGCTTTCCCTCTAGAGCTTATGAACTTGAAACAAGTTTTCCTTTTGGATCTCATCTGTGCTTCTGAGGAGTCCTTATCTCTTCTAAGCTTGGTTCTTAGGGGATCTCGAGTTCCCACATAATGCTTGCGGTAATATTCTTGCATTAGATCAAAGGTCCAATACCTTCCTTTATCCAATGGTCCAGATCACATCGCAACTTCATGTTTCAGAAGTTTAGTCACGGCAACATGCGATTCTCCCAATGTGCAGACTTCGATCTCACTAATCTAAGGGTCAAGGAGGGTCCTGATAGATCCTTGGATCTACGATCTAGATCGAATTTTGATCTAGGGTTTTATATTTCATAAAATCCACCACCTTCACAATGATTACCAACATTTGTCTAACTTGCAAAGATTGAAGGAATCGAGGCATTAACGTCTGCACTCCTTCTTCAAATATAATAGTCGTGATAGACCTTGGATCCTCCCGAAGGGATATCATTCATTCATCTTCCAATTGAAAGGATATTCCCTTCTGATACTTGAATATTTCTATCCTTCCTGAGCTTCATCAGTTATGAAGGACCTAAGAGCATTACACTCGTTCTACTAGACTTAACAATTAGAAGAATTTATGTGTATCCCTCGTGCTCATTCATCAGGTATAGAACTTAAGTGGTTCTCGGTTTCAGCTTGCCTCGCAGATATCCTGTGCATATCTTCACTACCTCTCTTGAGTGTAACAGACTCCATCCGTCAAGGGACTCAGAATGACTAGGAGGGTTGACATGCGTTCATGAAACTGTGTCCAAGGTCGACAAGCACACAGTTCATGTTTCTAGCTTAAGCCACCATAGGACACAAGCATTTACGAGTATGAAACATGTCATATCCATATGATTTCCTACTTTCCTAATTCCACATTTAGGCAGATACAAAGAAGGAAATACAGTATAAATCATTAAGAAAACATAACCATCCCTGCAACATTCATAGTATATCCAACTTTAACTCATAGTGCCACTTAAATACACAAGATATGTGATTACTTATATATTACAGGTGGTAGCCAACTAATTGACTATGGGTGTTTGTCCTTCCACCCTACCATAGGCTTAGACGAATTCATTCTTAGCACTCTGGCCACCCCCGTTCCAAGCCATAATATCACCAGGGAACTCTTACAGTTCTAAATGATTCTTTCTCTATTCATATTCTTCTCGGGTTTTGTTCTCTGCAACTTTTAGAGATTTCTCTCTATTGTGGCCTCAATGAGGTTTATCAGATGCTCCCTGAGCATCAATATCACGACCTTCTATTCATTAACGCCTAGAGAGATCCATGCATCTCCCTTATGAT
Organism: Picea glauca; assembly: GCA_000966675.3. NCBI lineage: Eukaryota > Viridiplantae > Streptophyta > Pinopsida > Pinales > Pinaceae > Picea > Picea glauca. The sequence continues at coordinate 587,645 of JZKD02S0085669.1, read as the reverse complement.
CTTACGCTCTCGTCTGGTGTCTCTTCTCTGGTTGTTTGTGTGTATCTATCTTACCTTCTTTCTTTTAGGAAGGTTCCTGACATATCGTGTTCCTTTTATCACAAGGAAGCTCAGGTTTGTAGGTATCTGTGGTACTTCGGGCTGACACTCGATATATATACCATGCTCCCATTCATGGGGGTGGTTGATAATTCATTCACTGGTCCTTTCTTCATTTATTGATTTCTCTCCTTGGGATCCGAAAGAGGTTTATCATCCTCATCAAGGGAAATTTGGGGTTATTTGATATAATGAACCCTCTCATATGGTTTTTCACATTCTTCCTCTAGTGATATTATGGCCAGTACTTTCAAGGCTTCACCCCCACAAGAAATTATTGGCAACTCAAACAATAATACATTTACATTGTCCACATGCCTTAGCATGGTAATTCCTATTTTATGATTAATTACAAACTAGGGGAAATAGGGATATTACACATGCACCCCTTTTTTAATATAGTTATAGACCTATATATATAAATAAATCTTGGAAATGTTATGTTTGTTGTAATTTCATAAGATGAAATTAATGACATCATTAATCCTTTGACATCAATGACAATAATTTCAATAACCCCCATATTGATAGAAAAGTGTAACAAAATTTAAACAATTAAATTACCTAACATTTTTTGCGTTGTTGCTATGGAGATGCTAAAAGGGATTAAGACATTTATGATATGTTTTTATTGAGTGTTTCAAATTTTAGAATTTTTTTGCATGTGATTTTTTTTTTTTGCTAGCATTCTATATATGGTGAAATAATGGATGGTAATACAGAAACATGACCTCATTACATAATTATTGTAGTGTAATATCCTAACGCATTCAATATAATGAGTCTGTTGTTTCACTGAATCTAAATTATGTTAGTGTTGTATGAATATAGAAATATAGAATAGAGGTAGATTTAGAGGAACATGTAGAGTAGTTCCCATTACTCCAATTGCTTCAAAAAATAGTATCCCTTTAGATACTAACATGTTGGGAGGAAAGTCCACAAGAATAAGAAAATAACACAACACACATGTGAAAAATATAAGACCTATGCTAGGTATCTCAAGAGGGAAAAGACATACATCATGTGTAATCATGGAGCCCATAATTTTCCAGTGGGTCCTACAAAGGAAGAAACAATAAGAGGAAAACCTAATCAACAACCAAAATTAGTTGTGGAGTACAATCCAATTATAAACCTAGAATATCCTCATCCAAAAGCTAAGTACAACCTATTCCAAGGTAGAAATATGGCATAAGGTGAAGGTGAGGTACATATAAAAGGAGAAGGCGAGGCATACGAAAATGGAGAGGAGTTAACTTTTGGTTTCCTAAGTGTGAATCTTACCAAAATAGTATTGTTATCCCCATTTTCTAGATAAATACGGAGATGATGTCTCGAGGCTCCTAGGTTGAAGATATGGAGTGGCGAGAGAGTACATGACTAGTAGTACCATTTGGACAGATGGAAAACACAGTCACCACCGCAGATAGTGACAGGTTTACAGATGGAATCCACCATACTAGTTGGCTTCCGAAAGGAAGTGGGTCTTGTTCCATGAGGTACAAGTTAGTATTATGGTGAGCATCAATTCAATATCTAAGCCATTTCATTATGTTTTATCTTAGATTTTATCTAGATTTCATGATATATGCTTGAACATTATGCCTTTTGTCCTGCTTCACCTTGGTGGTTGACATTATGCCCTAGTAAATGGTCTTCTTTGGGAATGGGTTTTCAACTAGGAAATATCTTGATGAGCCATCATATTGTTCCCGACCATACTTACCATTTTCCATCATTATTTCCCTACATTTCCTTATCTCTTAGGATTTAGGGTGTATTGACCCAAGAAAGGGTTTTCCCTCATTCTATGGGAATAAGGGGATAAATGCCCAGAGGATTTGGTGCTGGGTAAAAGATAAAATACATATATAAACCTTCCATATTCTTCTCCCATGGATCACCCAAGAAAGAAATGAAAAACTTATCTTTAAATTAAAGGGGACCCACAATGTAATAAATAAATGCTTGAAAGGTAGGTTGAAGGATAGGAGGTCTCATCACAAGCCGGCCTATCATGTCCATGGATATCTAGTGGTTTGACATTTTCATCATCTGGTCACCAAACCAGGGAAGTGATTCTTAGATGCATGCCTGAGAGAAAGGGGGCCTCATCACGAGCCAACCTTCTCATTTCCATTAGGTACTTGTGGGTAAAATTTCTACCACCTGGTAACCATGCTAGGGAAGTGACCTTCAATATATCCTTATGCTATGATGGAAGAAAATATAAATAAAGAAAGATAAAAGGAAAATAACAGGCTTGGAAAAAGTGCACTAGGGACAAAGGTACCACACACCCTCTACAAAGGCACCTATGAATGAGAAACGATGAACCCTTCCATTTCATGAGCCTTAAACCCATTGAGTCTTAACCCCATCCATCTCATCCAATTTGCATAGCTTATAGAGGGGCATCCTGGAGGTTATCCTTGACCTAGGGAAATATCTACCCAATAGGACACCTTGTCAACCCTCCCATACTTAAGCTTGAAAAGTCACATAGTGTCTTTGAGTTGTTAATTGTTTTATATGGTAATATTTGATACACATGATTAGATGGATTATTTATTGATTCGATCCACTTATCATGATGTTATGACTTGTGATCATTGGAGGGCATGTTCATTTGTTTTTGAAGGACCTATATGGTGGACAGTTTTGGGAGAACAAACCTAGCTTGGGATTCCATGGGGATACAAGCCCATAGGTTGGATTCTACAAGCCCACATGCTAGATGAGAGAGATATTACTTGGACGACCAGGTTGGATTCTATAATCCCACCCATTGCTTGCCAAAATATTTTCCCAGGAAGGGAAAAACTTCCCACTTTTGAGCATGACGTCATGATATTAGGGGCTAGGGCTTGGTGGTGAGTTTCCACTCATTTGAACTTGTAAATTTTTAGGAGAAGAGGGTATTTACATTAATTATGTTACCTATATACTTGACACATGGCCTTGGGGGGCCCTTCCATGCTTCTCCAACACCAACAACCTCCTGAAAGCGAAAAAATGTCCCCTAAAGGAGTGATGTCATCATACATTAGGGTTTAATTTGTGAAAAAAATGGAATTTTCAGTTAATTGTTTAATATTTTTTTGTTAAGGGGGAAATATTAGGGTTGTTTAACCATAATCTTGTATTTTACTTCTTATTTCGTGGAGAAGATATGTTAGCTAAATTTTGTATAAATAGAGATCATTACATCTCGTTTCAAGCTTAACTCTCCACTTGCGAGAGGATTTGGTCTGATATTTTTGGCCTCATTAGATATTTTATGTCTTGTGCACTTGTCTTATGGCCAATTTTATGAATGGTTGATGGAGGAAGGCCTAGTGCTAGCTTTGGATGATGCTTTGTAGCTCTTGTGGTGAATTGTCTTAGCATTTCTCTTGATCTTGGTATGGTTTTTACTCTCATGCTATCATTTATTTGAATTCATGTAGTGCTATTCTAGGAGCTAGGTGGGAAGTATAATGGCATACACCCCCAACATAGCCTTCATCATTTTTTCTTTCTTCATCTCATGGGTTAAGGGCTTGCTAAGAGAAGTATGAGGGGATAAACCCTCTTAGCTTAAACCCTAGATTAGAGAAACTTTCCTTGGGAAGTAGAAGGGATTACACCCCCAACGAGGAGGACTCTCTAAGCTCCTTTTGACTCCATTAACCCAATAGTAAATGCATTATTCATTTATTTTATGCATTGGAGATATGAAATTATTGCATTGGGAAACATGAATTTTGGTGATTTTTACTTCTTGCAAAGTGGATTGTCTTCCTTGTTCCTTGGGCACCTCGCAACAACTAGGGAATCCTCATCTAAGGGATACTTTTTTCTTCTATTGAAAAAATTCATCTTCAGCCATTAGGGCTGGAAAAACCCTAACTTACTTGCTTTGATAACGCTTTATTCAACCATTGTTTTTTGCTCAAAGTTTGCACATTTACTCTCCTTGTCCTAGTGCACTTTTTGGCAGAGTTTGAGGGGATTTCATTGGCTGATTTTATTTCTGTAATACATTGAATTTTACAGCCATAAGTCTAGTATAATTTTCTGTAGACAAGTTTCTACAACAACCTTATCTTTATTGCTAAGAGTCTTGGTTTTTCATGTTGGGTTTAGCTAGTCATTTACTAGACTTTCTCTTGTATTTTTTACTTGATCTCTAGAACTTATTGAAAATGTTATAGTATCATTTATTTTATTATATATACTTTTATGTACTGATGAAAATTAGGGACATCAAGATTAAATTTCTGAGTCAACTAACATATAATGTTGAAAAGTGTCTTTTCTTGTGTCTCGAGAAACTACACTCATCTGGAAAAGAACTATATTTGTGGGGTAGTCATTACTTAACTTAAAAGGAATATATCCCTACCTTTCTTTCTATATAGACTTGACCTCTAGGGAATTATGTTTCACTTCCCTCCATCTCCATCTCAATCCCCCTAAGGTCATCGGGATCTCCTCCCTAGAGTGACCTAGTCATCCTTGAAGTGCGGGACCTACATCGAGGTGACATTAGGTTTAATATTACCATATTTTTAGCACTTATTCCATTTTTGGGTTGGGATTCAACTAACCTAAAAATTGTGCCATAACATTTTAGTGCCACTACCGAAGAGGATTTTGAATCCTCTTCGTGCCCCAACGACACTTCGGTAAGCTATCCCAAAGCCTTTCCCTTATCTTACCTGGCGACTCCACCCAAGGGATGTTCCCTTTAAAATCTCCTTGATGAGTTCATATTGAATGTCATATGGAGAATCCACCATCCTAGAACCCTTCGTTTCCCAAGAGTTTCCCCCCTGGGAGATTCAATCCTTCTAAGGTTTACCAAAGAAGGCCTCTCAAGTCTCTTGTTGCTAAAAACCTTTTCCATAAATCCCTTCCACTTGCTCCAATGACTCAGGCTTACAAATCAGACCTCTAGAAACCCCTCAATATGACAAATATCCAAGGTTACCATAACCAAATGCTGACAAATGTCAACAAGTGGTTGCCAAAGTTCCCAGGAAATAATGTGATAATTGTTGAGGACCACATTTATCTCATGGGAGAAGACATGGACAATCCAGGTATTGATCATGAAGATGTGGCCATGAGACTAGTTTCCTCATCATTGATTGAGGAGGCTCTTGATTGGTTCAAGGGATTACCTGATAATTAGATCATGACCTATGATGCATTTTCTGCCTTATTTAAAAGAAGATGGTCAAGAAAAGAAAATAGTGGGACACTTGCAACTTAGTTCAGTCAGATAAATAAAAAGGAGAATGAAATGGTAAGGGAATTCATTTAAAAATTTGGTAGGTCGTACAATCAAATACCAACAGACGACCATCCTACAACATCATCATTTTTTCTCCTTTACATGAATTCCTTTGAAGGAAAATTCGGATACATTCTTAAAGATAAAAATCCTGCACCATTGGTAGAACATAAATAATTCAGTATTGGCATTGAAGAGAATCTCCTTGATTCAAAAATAAAAACTTTTTCAGTATCCACGCAACAAGACAGAATCAAGGACTAAGGTTTCCAACAACAGTTCCCCCAATCAAATTTCTTTTCTGATTCAAAAGATGGACCAGATGAATACTCAGTTTGAATAGGTGAGAAATCAACGTATGAACCACATGACTATAGTGGGAATAAATCAATCTGCTCCCAGACCTCAGTTTCCAGACAAAAGAGAGATCCTAGTAGTTGGAAACCAAGACCTCAATAAGAGGAAAAGGCCCCAGATAATTTGAAACTTGTTAGTACAGTTGATGTGGAAGATTGGTGTCTCCCATTCCAAGAGACCCATAGGGAAGATTATTTCCCATGGAAAAACTAAGATCACCCGGATCATATAAACTTCATGATTTGCAATCTCAGCAATGAACGAGCTTCTCAAGATTTTTTCAATGAATCCAAAATAATAAGAGAAAGAGAGGGGAGACAATGGGACTTAAAACCAAGTTGACTAATTATCAGAAGAAGGAACTAAAGAGGAAGGATATTATAGTCTACAAAAGTAAAAATGCTTCAGCCCCTCCTTCACAGCCTGATACTCGTCTTCCACCAGCAGAAAAGGTGGCACCACCACTGCCACCATAAATATGTGAGTTTCTTCCTAATCCAACTCCTGCAGATGACATTTAGTTGAATATATATGTTGCAAATATGTTTTGAAAACTAAATATGACGGTCCCAGTAAGATAGATGTGTAAGATCCCTTCTGTGAGAAGAGAAATTTTGAAAATCTTACAGGTGCTAGTCAAGAAGGAGGATCCTCCCATCATGTTAAACAATATGTATATCGATTGGCCAAAATAAAGGAACCCTCATTTCTATATTTCATTAGGCATGAATTGCCTCTTCTTGAAAAATTGCATGCTTGATTCAAGGGCCTCAAAAAATTTCATATCTTTGAAGGTAATGAAACAACTTGATTTAAGAACAATTTAACCTTATGGAAATGTATGTGGTATTGATTCCATAATAGTTTATGTCTTGGAAGCACATGAAGAAATTGAGGTATTTTTGATAGATTTTCCATATATCAATGTCCTCATGGATATATTTGTGATTGATGTCCTTGATACCTGGGGGGTTCTCTTGTCAAGGACCTAGTCCTCGACCCTTGGAGGTTTCCTTATCATGGAACTTACACATGCATATATTCCCATGGGTGATGGCACGTATGAGATCTTGCATAACATGGAGAAGAAAAATACACATGTGATGAGTTTGAGGGGGGACCAGCTATGTCAGTGAACACTACCATGATATACCACCTCATATTTTTTAGTATGATCCATCGGAGTTACCCTTTATGTAGGAAGATGTAGTAGAAATGTTTCTCCCATGGATAGAAACAATTCTTATTATGCAAAATGAAGATGAAAAAAATGAATAATTTCTCGAAGACACAATCCACATAGAGACTCCATATGATGAGAATACACTTTGCATCAATTTAGATGAAGGAAGCCTTGTGCTCATGTGGGACAAAAGAAATGGCAAGCCTACTAGTAGGAAAAATGCCCCTTTGAATACACCAGGGTTCAGAATGTAGGAAGATCACCTAATCGTTTAAAAGTCAATTAATTCTCTATACTACCCCAAACATACCAAAACTAATATAAAGAAAGAAAGTAAAAAGGATATTAGATAACTATACCTTTAATCCCACATCTAGTGATGACCTCCTTGCTCTTGGAAGTTCCATTGACTACACGCCTCCTCCTACAGCTGACCTCCATCCAAAGATTGAAAAACATAAAACTACAATCATGTTATTCCATACATAAATTAGGGTTAGATGTTATAATGTCAAGCATAAATCAATAAAAGTATTGAAGACACCATCATTTGGGACAGGAAAATGTAATTCATTTATTAATAACACAAAGATTATACCTTTACAATCTAAGTCGGTTATCGTTCTGCGAACCTGGTTCGGGATCCTATTCACCAAGCTCCAAGTGCACCGTGTATGAACTTATCCTCTCAACCTTATGATCTCTTCTATGGAAGTGAATGGGTTAAATGGAGGAAGAAGGGGCTAATGAGGGAATGTTGAGGCAATTTCTTACAAAAGGTAGCAATAGCTTGGGCAAGGAGGGGAAGTGAAATCGGGAAGAGTTTCAATGTTCTTATGCTAATATATTAAATGACAGCCCAACACCTCATTTTATATGAAAAAAGGATGTTTATTTGGTTGGGTGAAGGGCTATAGTAGGTGGATTAGTTGGGAAACTACTAATAGCTCGTCAATTTCAAAAAATTCCTTGCAACTTGTTATTTTTTGCAACTTTTACAAGTATACGAAGGATGTAATGGTGCATCATGCATATGTAAATGAGTTGTAGTGGTGCAACAAGAGTATGTATGAGGGAAGAAATGGTGCAGGGAGCGTACATATTCAAAAAATTGGTTTTATTTAGAAGATCTAGTAAGCAGTGCTTTGGACAAAAATACAAGTAAGAGGGCCAAGGCCATGTATGCATGTGTAGAAAAATTTAGGGTTATAAAAGATGCCCCCTAATGTGTGAGCTCAGAAGAGAAAATGATGGCATAAATACATTACAATATCTTCACCAATTTACAAAATCGAGTGAGACTGGGACCAGAGTTCGGGAGGCACCATATGCAGAATACCAATTGTCTCTATGAGGCGGGCATAAACATGCTTGGGATCAAATAAAGCATGGCTTCCAATCAAATACAATGAATATACATGTCATATAACTATATAATGTGTAGCCGTGAGCAATATGCAACATATATACATCTCAAAATCAAATATATACAAACAGTATCCATCTTCAAGAAGCCAACAACGCTTGATGGTTGGAGATGAGGACTTCATAGCTTTAGCAACAAATTCAAGATCTTCAAAACTCAGGTAGGAGTACAATGTGAGTGTATGAATTCACTACCCTGAGGTCTTCTATGACTCATCGGGAAAACAGATGAGGATCTAGATGATCAGGAAGATAACTTCATCGATTTTGAATCAGGACTTGACTGGACTCTCGAGATGGCCGACTCATGTGGTAAAGAGACAAACTACAAAAATACAAACTTAGGTTGGATGAAACTTCCGTTGGAAAAAAGAAAGAAATATGATCGGACTCAGGCAGCATAACATTGACATAAGTTCACGATGTGGGAGGCAACACAAACTCTCCATGTGTTTGGAAGAGTAAGAAAACGAAGGATAAAAAGACTCTATGTAGCGAGAACATCTTCCTAAGGTCATACTAGATCACATTGCTTGAATAACAAATGGAAGGATGTGCTTTGTCCAAGGGAGACTCTTTGTGTTGCCAAAAAAGAATACATATTTTGTGTCCCCTCTATTTGGGATATTTGATTTTTTTTCCTTTTTCAATTTTTTAAAGATATTGAAAAAGAATAAAAGAATGCTATGTTACAAAGGAGGAACAAGTGTCGCAAGAAATAATACTAGTTCCAGACGTAAGGAATACACTAATGCTCAGATCGAGGAGACATGTGAAAGAAAAGGACACTCAAAGAAAATTCCTCAATGGGTCAAGGTGTCAGGTCATAGAGGCAATGTGCTAGAAGGCTTGTGTATAAGGCATGCTTCAAAGGTTCACTTGAGAGCAACATGGAGTCGGTATTAGGCCAAATATATAGAGGTGAAAATGTGATTAGCAATACACAATGAAACCCCCTTCAATGTAATTTTAAAGAGCCGAGAATGTAAGCTCAATACTTTTTTCGTGTTTAGAGTGTTTGAAAAAATGTAAAACAAGACTCCGAGGAGTAAGTTTTTTAGTTATAGTCTAGTCGGTTCGAAAAGGGTTAAACTTTCATTGAAAAGACGTCTATTCAAAACCATTTTAACGAGTTTGAAAAAGACAAGATCACTCAACAATCTTTTTAATTTTAAGGAGTCTGAAAAGAGATTAACTATGGACTCACAACCTTTTTCTGAATTTAGTCCCCTTATCCCAAAAAGTATAAAAGTTATTAAGGAGAACTCTCCTAGTGAGATGAATCTCCCGAGGCACACATTTTTCTGCTATAATCTACAGGCTGAAAAAAGGGGTAAACTCATGCCAGTATACATTCTTTTCGACAAATTTAATGATTGTGAAGGAACAAGGTCACTCGACAATCTTTTCAATTTTAGGGAGTCTTAAAGAGATTAACTATGGACTCTGTGGGGGTTCCTTTTTCATAAGTAATCTCCAAGGCTTGAAAAAGGTGATAAACCAAAACCAAAGAGAATGTTCCTTTTTCAAAAATTTAGTCCCTTAGGCCCAAAAAAGGGTTAGACATACTCCTGAGAATACTCTTCTAGAAAAATGCAGTTCCTAGAGCATACGCTTATTTGTTAAATTGACTGTCTGGACCAAACAATGGGTAAACTACTGTCGAAAAAATGTTCCTTCAAATTTGAATTTGGTGAGAGTGAAGGGAAACAAGATCGCTCGATAGTATTTTCATGTTTAGCGAGTCTGAAAAGGGGTTGAAGAAGAATCCATAGGGTTACATTTCTCAGTTAATCCATAAAAGATCAAAAAACATAAATACATTCTCGTTGGATATTGCTTTTGGATTTCAAAGAGATCTTGAAAGAAAACAAAGCGTACTCATTTTAGAGTCACGAGGGTGAGTCCAAGAATGATGGTGCATCAGATGAATGAGGCTCAATATCATAATTTTGATAGGACTAACAAGGACTCCCAATCCTATAGTCATTACAAACAACATGGATGCCAAAATGCAACAAGGATCTACCTAGGGCATCCATGTAAGGGTAGGCTCTACCACCTAATTACGACACTTCTAGAGAATCAATGAAGGTTTTGTGTCACACTTTGGTGGGATCGATCCTATGGAAAAGAGGAAAAGACAACAAGATGTATAAAATGGAGGTGCAATCCTAACTTATATGCAAAAAGTTGGAAAAAATCACTTTCACCAAAGGATAACAAAAGTGACCCATCCCCAAAATGTTACCAAACCAAAAGAATAAGAGTACCATAAAATCCAATAAGAAACACAGAAACAGAATCAAATGATTTCCAATCTAGGAAAAATGAAAAACGAGGTCCAAAACGTGGTAAAAGGGGTCAAAAAAGTCTATAAATAGAAGCTGACACCTCATTTTCACCATTACAATTTGAAAATCGACCAAAAGGAGAAAAATATACTTTGCTAAATAAGTTGATTTTGGGAGCTTCAATGGATGAAATGGACTTCCTCTTGGACCAAGTAAGTAGAAATTTATCCCCCTTTCATTTAAATTCTTCCTTTATGAAATTTATTTTGTTTTTGAGGGGGCACACTCTCCTAAAAAGAGAGTCCATGCATGTACGCAAGCTATCCAAGGACAAACCATGTATGTACATAGGAAGAAAAATCTATGCTCTCATACGTACACAAAAAAGGCCAAAAACACCCGCGTACACCCTCAAAATCTTGGAAAAAATTTAAAAATGAAAGAGGTAACTCTCTTTTATCGACCATGGAACAAAATGTATGCCCATTGGAGGGAGAGGGAACATGATGACATTAATGTACTGGTTGATGAGGACCCTGATGTGATTTCCGCATTGAAAGAATGTGGTTTTTGGAGGTTCTTCCTGTGTCTATTTATGAGAGAACAACCAAGGCTACCGAATGCCTTGGTTGACTACTGACATCTGAATGCAGAGACATTTATGATAGAGAGATAGTTTTTGACTCCAATTACTGAATATATCTACTTCTTGAATGACCTCTTACAGAGAGGGGAACCAATCAACCTATGTACATTTCCTCCTGGGCCATTTAACATCGAGGAATACATATGGATATACTGTGAGGTCAGCACTAAGAAGGTAGCTTCTCAAGTGCCAATTTAGAAGATCACTATTTTGTCTCTAAGAGTGATCTTGCTACTTATTGGTTGGATTACTCGATCCACGACCGTTCACCAGGCTTACCAGGTGCACATCCATTGGGTTATTCAGTGCCTAGAGGCACATATATTTGACTGCAGTATAACCATGCTCACATGCATGAAGATATAGTTGACAGAGTGTTGGGAATGCAACAAAAATAACTTGAGTTTTGGCACTATTCTATGCTCGTTCTTTTGTTGAAATTACTAAGACAAC
>JZKD02S0085669.1:537892-575862 GCA_000966675.3 Picea glauca | reverse complement strand
ACTGTGCTTAAACATTTTTATTCCTATTAAAATATCGTTACTCTTCTCCAAATGACAATCAAGATTATGAAAGACATAAACAACATAAATAGTAAACATCAATCACACATATGATATACACAGAGACAAATATTCATGAGTAAACCCATAAAGGGAAAAAATCTTTTCTTCTTAGAATGATAAGCAGTCTTTTAATTTATGTACATCATCTATCTTTGAGAACCAACTAAAAATGAGGCTACAAACTCTTCCTTAACAAGGTGCAACTTGTAGAGAGCACCAACCCTCAATTTTCTCTAGAACCCACTAGAAAGATGCATATTTTCTCCTTATGATTTCCAGCACCAACTGGATGGAAGCACCAACTACTCTTCGTTTTCCCTAGCGCCACCCTACAACCCTATTTTCTAGCCACAAGTAGATGGAAGCTACAACTCCTAGTATTCAAGCACCAACTTGAATAACAGAGGACCACAATCCTCTCTAGCACCACCCTACCACCCTGATTATAAATATTTTCTTGAATAATACCTTACAACAATACAAATATTTCAAAAATTATCACTTCTTTTTTGTTCTACAATTTTTCTCTACTTCTGTATGTTCATGCTTGGATCCACTTGTTGTCTATATTATGTTCTTCAATTATTCTTTGCTTCTATCTGTTCGTACTTGGCTCCACTTGTTGTCTCTTTCCATCTGATCTTTCTCTATTCTTCTCATGCTCTTAGGTTCTTGTACATTCTTCTCTTTTCACCATTTATGCTTTGGCCATATTATGTTTTTCATCTCTGAATTTTTTATTTCTCTATTCATACTATACTTTTCATTACATATAGTTCAACTAATTTTATAGAGAAATGACAACCTCACTCTGTCACATCATTTTCTTTTATGCATACTCTCATAATCTGTTACACTACGAATCTCAAACGCCAAAGAAAAATTATTCAGTTAGTATAATTGAATCGTAACTGGTCAAGAAACAACAAATTGAAACAACAACCCTTCGATCATAATGTTTATTTAATTAGCGATGTTGGATTATAAACACGAAGGGTTTTTTACTTTTCAATGTGTAAAGTATAGTGTTGACATATTTGAACGATTGATATCACGTTGGTGATCAATTACTCAAATTACATCGGGTCCTCGCTAACTATACCCATGTGAACTATCACTGGGCACAAAATTCCTCTCCATGTGACCACTGGTTGTGACTACACGCCAATCAAAAATCCTCTTCGCAACTTCTCACATTGGATATTCTTCTATGAGTCACCCCATCTCTCCCAACTCCTGATATCCGAGGTAGATCTTAGCGACACTAGCTCCTTCATTTATTCTCTGCTGATGTGACCTCTTGTTGTGACCATACGCTAATCAAAAAGGAATTTGCGACTTCATGTTTTGGATATTCTGTTGTGAATCACCTTGATTCTCCCAACTCCCAAAACTCTAAGGTAGAGCCTAGTGATACTATCTCCTTCCCCTATTCTCCATTTATGTGACCACTGGCTATGACTTGGGGCCAAGCACTTCGGGACTTCCTATTTCATGAACTCGTGAGTTAGCTATCCTCCTTTCTCTGATGTATGAATTTTCGAACTTCACCATGCCAGATCAACGGTCCACAACCCTCTGTGATCTAACTGCCTAGATCTCATCAAGACTTCACATTTGGGGACTTTGGAGTGGCCCACTCTCTCTTTTGTTAAATTTTGTTTGTTTCCATGCACCTATATAAATGTGTGACATAGATCTATCATCCACGATAATCGACAGTTCCTGATGTAGTTTGTTTCAAAACTTTGTCTCATGTTTCCTTCTTTCATTCTCACCATACTTAGTTGACATCAATGACAACACTTACAACACACCAAACAAATATCTCACCAACAATATCCCTTTTTGACATTGATGGCAACTTTCTACATTATGGAAATTATGCAACAATATCTTTCGTTCTCCCCCTTTGACATCGATGACAAAGGAAACACACTCCCCCTATCAAATATGAATGGAAAAACTAGAACAATATTCACCAAAAATATAATAGATAATCAATAAGTACTTCCCCTGACAAGGTGAACAGATTAGATGAAAGAAGATATGACCCCCAACTTCTGACGAAGATATTCAAATGGTGTTTTTTCTAATGGTTTAGTAAAGATACCAACTATCTGTTCTATGGAAGGAATGTAATTGAGATGAACAATTATGTTTTTAACCTTCTCTTTGATAAAATGCTATTTTATTGGTATGCTCAGTCTTTGAATGAAGAACAAGATTCTTCAATACACTAATGGCACTGGTGTTATCACAGTGAAGTGGAATTGGATCAGTATAGGTTACCTTCAAATCTGGAAGAGTTTGTATCATTCATAATATCTGAGTGCAACAAGTAGCATCAATAGTTTACTTTTCCTCTATAGATGATAAATAAATAGATCCCTTCTTCCTACTATGCCATTCTATTAATGAATAACCTAATAAGAATGAACCTCCACTGGTTCTCTTTCTCTCATCCAAACAATTTGCCCAATCAACATCTGAATATGCAGTTAATTGAAAATTTTGATTTCTAGGATACCAAAGACCATAAGTCATTGTGCCCTTCAAATATTTGAATATCTTCTTGAAAGAAGATAAATGACTTTGTTTAGGAGAAGACTGATAATGACCTACCATTCCAACAACTTGCATTATATCAGGACGAGATGTTGTGATGTATAGAAGACTTCCTATCATTGATCGATATGTTCTTTGATCAACATCAGGTGAAATATCATATTTAATGAGCTTGCAAACAACCACCATAGGTGTACTAATAGGAGAGGAATCTTCCATCTAAAACTTCTTCAACATCTCTTTCAAATACTTTTCTTGAGAGATAAATAATCCTGCAGAACTCTAAATGATTTGAAAACCAAGATAATATGACAGTTCTCCTATCATGGACATCTCAAACTCAGTTTTCATAGAACTAGAAAACCACTAAACATAAGGGTCATTAGTACATCCAAAAATAATGTCATCTACATAAACCAAAAAAAATAATAAATCATCACCTTCAGACTTAATGTATATATTAGTGTCAACGATACCTTTCTTGAACCCTTTGTCCTGTAAAAATTTGTCCATACTATAATACAAGGCTCGTGGTGCCTGTTTCATTCCATATAATGATTTTTTCAACTTGTAGACATAGTGACGATTATTTGTTAGTGAAAATCCTCTGGGTTGATCCATATATACTTCTTCTTCTAGATCTCCATTAAGAAATGTTGACGTAATATCCATCTTATATACTTTAATTTTCTTATGACATGCATAGGCAAGAAACAATTTGATGGCTTCCAATATTGCCACTCATGCAAAGGTTTCATCAAAATCTTGTCCTTCAACTTGTGCATACCCCTTATAGACCAATCTAGATTTATTCCTAACAATTTTTCCTTGTTCATTCATTTTATTCTTAAACACCCATTTGTAGCAAATTACATTCTTATATTCAGGTGTAGGAACAAAATCCCAAGTATTGTTCTTCTCAATCTGGTCAAGCTCTTCATTCATAGCTCTAATCCAATCGTCATGCTTACTGGCTTCATCAAAAATTTTAGTTTCAATCATAGATAGGAAAGAAATCTAAGATTTTTTTGAGTCTTTAATCAATTTCCTTCTTGTTTGAACTCCTTTATTCATATCACCAATTATCTTATTTTTAAGATGATTCTTTCTAACAATTCTGAGAGGTGGTTTTGTTTCTGTATGCTTATTTGAGTCTACCTGAGTATTTGTATTTTCATCTGACTCAAAGTCTTCTCTTTATGATTCTTGGACATGTTCATCCTCAACTTCAACTATATCCCTTGTGGTTGATTCAACATTGCTTACATCTCATTCCAGAATTTCTTCATCAACTTTTATGTCAATACAATCATCCAATTTATGAAGCCTCTTATTATAGCATCTGCATCCTTTACTATTTGTATCATACCCTAAGAAGATACCTTCATCATCCTTGTCATCATATTTTCCAAGATTTTCATCATTATTCTTGATATAACACTTACTCCCAAAGACTTTAAAATGCTTGATTGAAGCAGGTCTTCCAAACCATAGTTCATAAGGATTCGTGTCACTGTGTGGTCTGAGATGATATTTGTTAAGAACATGTAAAGTTGTATGAATTATTTCTACCCAATGTGTTTGAGAAATATTCCTTTCATTCATTATTTATCTTGTCATCTTCTGAACTGATATATTCTGCCTCTCAACTACTCCATTTTGTTATGGATTCCTTGGAATAGTATACTCTCTTTTGATCCCATATTTATCACAAAATTATTTTAAGTCCCCTGAACTAAACTCTCCTCCTCTATCCGACCTTACTTCCTTTAATCTTTTTCCTATTTGATTCTCAGTCAAAGCCTTAAACACTTTGAATTTTTCAAATGCTTCATATTTTTCTTTTAGAAAGGAAACCTATGTGAGTCTAGAATAATCATCAATAATCAACATGAAGTAATTTTATTTTCATGTAAATTATGTCCTTGATGGTCCACATAAATCCATATGTACTAACTGAAGAGGTTTTTCTGTTGGTGCAAAGTTCTTAGATTTAAACTGCGTCTGAGTAAGATTTCCTATTTGGCAAGGTTTACATACAAAATCATATGGCTTTGATATCCTTGGAAGATATTTTATCGCCCCATTGTTTCTAATCTTGATTATATGATCAAAATTTAGGTGTCCAAGTCTCCTATGCCATAGCCAACTTTCATCATAATTTCTTAAGTGAAATTATTTTTTTCCTTCTTTCAAAACATAGACATTGTTTTATGTTCTTATGCCTTTTGCAACCAACTGTCCCAAATCCACATATTTAATTCGACAATTTTTAGAAGTGAAAAAAATTCACTTCGTCTGTCACAAACTTGACTAACACTAAGAATATTATGTTTCAAAACATTTACAAACAAAACATATTGAGCTTTCTCTTTGCCATTACTTAGACTTACCATTCCTTTACCTTTTATTTTTCTTGGTGCATCATTTCCAAAAGTTGCATTCCCTGATTTTCTTTCACTTAGAGACAAAAACTTACTTTTGTCTCCAGTCATATGTTTGGTACATCCATCGTAAATATACCAAGGATCCTTTTTTATTTCAACACAAAGTACTAACCCACACTTATTATTTTCTTTCTTTTTCCATATCTTGACATTTTTCGCTGAGGGATTTATTCCTGGATCTACTTTGTAATTCTTCAAATGACAATCTAATGCTTTGTGACCAAAATTATGACAAATGTAACATTCAATATCATTATAGAATGGATCAAAACAATTGGTATGTTGTTTTCTACTCACTGGTTTTCTATTTCTATGTTGCAACAATTGTTTAATTTGTGACCTCCTTAGTTGCATACTTCTAAACTTAATTCCACAATTTGCAGCTTTATGAAAAAAATTAGAACAACAATAATAGTAACCATAGAACAAATTGTGATACCTGAATATTGTTGTTCCTCTTGAAATTGGTTGTTTTATCATTTGTTGGCTTTGTTCATGTTCAAAACTCAACTCGTCTTTATTAACTTTTTTTTGCAGAGTATGATCATAATTTGACTGTTTGTTGACTTGAAAGTTGATCATCTTACTTGATTCTTTATTTTCTGGATGACTGCAACTAGAACCACTTTCATAACCTAGACCATTTTGTATCAATGGAGATATTTGTTTACTCATTATGCTATTCAGTTCTTCTCAAGTTTTGATACTCGACAGATTTTGGTGATACAAGGCTTGAAACTTCTCCAACTCTTTTTTAGCTTTCACTACTTCTTCTTCCAGAGCTCCACATATCACCTTCTTCTCTGCTAATTGTTGTTTTAGAATATCTTCTATTTTATTTTCTTCTTCTAATTCTACTTTAAAAAAAACAAAATATCCACTTGGTTCTTTACCATTCTTTTCAAAGTGCATCAACAATTGTTTTCATTTTCTCTTCTTAAGTCTGAGCCTGTCAATCTCTTCTAAAGCATTGATTAGTTCACCTTCCATATCAACCACAACTTCTTCGTCATTCATGTCATCTCCTGTGTATTCATCATCAAGGTATCCTATGTCCATAAGCATAAAAACATCCACTTTATCTTAACAAGATGAATTGTTATCTATGTATTCTGAGGACTCATCATTATTTGCACACAAACTTTTCTTTTTACTATATTTCTTAAATTTGTATTTCTTTTCATCATCAGAGTTCTGGTCTTTTTCCTTGTGAGGTCACTTAGATGAAAAATGACCTATCTTACCACAGTTGAAACATTTAAATGACATCTTGCCTTGGTATTTTCCTGATCCTTTCTTTAACCTTCTCACAATTTTTTCCTCAATCTCATTTAATTCCGAATCAGTATTCTTGTCTTCTTTAAAAGATGCGTATATAGCGGTGGATTTATCTTTACTAATTCTAATTTCATAAGAAGTTAGAGTTGATATTAGTTGATCAATAGGCAGACTTTTAAGATCATTCAGTTCTGCTATTGCAAAAACTTTTGGATTAAATCTATCAGGCAGAGATCTTAAAATCTTCTGAACTAAGAGTGCATCTTCAATATTCTCACCAAGATCCTTCATGGAATTCACAAGCTCCTCAACTATTAAAAAATATTTAATAATTGTTCCATCCTCGTTCATCTTCATTTGTTCAAATCTCAATCTATATGTCTGAACTTTGGCATCTTTTACTTTCTCATTTCCTTCATAACTGCTAATACGTTTATCCCACATCTCTTTGGAAGATTCAAGATGCATCACCTTTACAAACTCAGCTTCAAAAAGCCCACTCAAGATAGCATTCATTGCCTTTTCATTGAAGCTAAATTCTAACTTATCATATTTGGAGGCTAGCACAACAGGTTTTGTATATCCAGTCTCTACTACATCCCAAGCATCAACACTTAAGGCCATCTTGTATGTTCTCATTCTAACCTTCCAGAAAGAAAAAATTGTTCCATGAAACAGAGGAGGCTTATTGGTTGAAGTCCCTTCATGACTTGTCATGTTTAAGATTACTGATCTACCTTTAAATAAAAGTAACCTGCTATGATACCAAATGTTGAAATTACTAAGACAACTGAGATGGGGGGGGGGTGAATCAGTTGTTTCTTTGCTTAAACATTTTTATGCCTGTTAAAATATTGTTACTCTTCTCAAAAATATAATCAAGATTATGCAATACATAAACAACATAAATAGTAAACATCAATCACACATATGATATACATGGAGACAGATATTCATGAGGAAACCCATAAAGGGAGAAAACCTCTTCTTCTTAGAATGATAAGAAGTCTTTTAATTTCTTTAAATCATCTATATTTGAGCACCAACTCAAAATGATCCTACAACCTCTTCTTTAACAAGTTGCAACTTGTAGAGAGAACCAACCCTCAAGCTTCTCTAACACCCATTAGAAAGAAGCATATTTTCTCCTTCTGATTTCGAGCACCAACTGGATGGAGGCACGTACTTCCACTTATACAAGAACCAAATTGCACAAGTAAAACTCTTCGTTTTCTCTAGCAACACCCTTCCACCCTATTTTCTAGAAACAACTAGATGAAAGCTAAAACTCCCAGTATTCAAGCACCAACTTGAATAACAGAGGACCACAATCTTTCCAAGCACCACCCTACCACCCTGATTATAAATCTTTTCTTGAATAATACCTTACAACAATAAATATATTTCAACACTTACCACTTCTTCTATGTTCTGCAATTCTTCTATGCTTATGTTTGTTCATGCTTGGCTCCACTTGTTGTCTCTTTTCTCTTCTGCAATTCTTCTCTGCTTCTGTCTTTTCATACTTGGTTCCACTTGTTGTCTCTTTCCATCTTCTCTTTCCCTATTCTTCTCATTCTCTTAGGTTCTTTTACATTCTTCTCTTTACACCATTTCTGCTTTGTCCAACTTATTTTCTTCATCTTTGGATTTTTTCTCTCTCTGTTCATACTGTAATTTTCATTATATACAGTTCAACTCATTTTATAGAAAAATGACAACCTCACTCTGTCACAACATTTTTATTTTATGCATACTCTCATAATCTATTACACTACAAATCTCAAATGCCTAAGAACAATGATTCAATTAGTATAACTAAATTGTAATTGGTCAAGAAATAATGAATTGAAACAACAACCCTTCGATCATAATGTCTATTTAATCAACGTTGTTGAATTATACACATAGAGGATTTTTGGCTTTTCAATCCATAAAATATAGTATCGACATATTTGAATGATTGAGATCATGTTGGAGGATGAATCCAGAGATCAATAGTTCCAATTACATTGGGTGCTCATGAACTATACCCATGTGAACTAGCACTAGGCAAAAAATTCCTCTCCATGTGACCACTAGTTGTGACTACACGCCGATCAAAAAGGTGCTTCACAACTTCGCACATTGGATATTCTGCTATGAGTCACCGTGAATCTCCCAACTCCTGATATCTGAATTAGATCCTAGCAACGCTAGCTCCTTCCCTTAATATTTTTTGATGTGACCTCTTAGTGTGACCACACGCCAATCAAAAAGTCGTTCGTGACTTTGTGTGTCAGATATTTTGTTGTGAGTTACCTTGATTCTCCCAATGCCTAAAACTATGAGGTAGAGCCTAGTGACGCTATCTCCTTCTCTTGTTCTCTGCTTATGTGACCACTTTCTATGACCTGGGGCCAAGCACTTCGGGACTTCACATTTCGCTAACTTGTGAGTTAGCTCTCCTCCTTTCTCTGATGTCCAAACTTACGAACTTCACCCTGTCAGATCAACGGTCCACAACCCTTTATGATATGACGACCCAGATCTCATCGAGACTTCATTTCTCAGTACTTTGGAGATGTCCCCCACTCTCTTTTGTTAAATTTTGTTTGTTTCCATGGACCAATATGAATGTGAACCATATATCTATCATCCACAATAATCAATGGTTCCTAATGTAGGTTCTTTCAAACCTTTGTCTCGTGATTCCTTATTTCCTTCTCACCATTCTGAGTTGACATCAATGACAACATTGACAACACACCAAACAAATAAATCACCAAAATATTCTTCTTCGAGAGTTCCTAGCCTGAGTCCTCAAGATATTGTGCGGGGGCATGTGGCCTCCTTCCCAGCAATATGCAGATGCAAAACATTGTTGCCACGATAGGGGGGAGGGAGGACCATAGAGGCCTTTGAGGACAATTTTTTTTACTGGTGGACATGATAGATTCCAACAATGGACCATTATCTCTATGCTAGAATTAAATTTTCAAGGGATCCGTACATTCCTGTGCCTCCCAGAGAGGAGCGAGGAGAGATAGGTAACATGTTTTTTAAAGTTATTTATTTTTAATTGTTTATATATTTATCATTTTTATATATGTATTAGAGTACTGAATTTCATGTGTCTGTTATGTACAGATGTGGGACTAGTGCACTTTACATACTTGCAAGGGCTCAGTGACATCCTCAACCAGAGGCAGGACCAGAAATAGCCAACAGACCAGTAGCCATACGGGGACCTCCATCTAGAGAGGCTGAGAGATTTTTTTTATGGGTGGAGCGCAAACTCACCGTGCTCACTTGTATCGTACCGATGGTTGATATCAAGGATCTCCTACCTTCTATACAGCCTCATGTAGTGGGAGTGCCACGGACTTGGGTCTAGCTCTTCCAACGTTTAGCCAATGTCGTCATTCACTATGGCATGGCCAATAGGCCCCTAGCTTAGACAAGCTATACTTTTATATGTGTCGAGGGAACCATTGCATATGTTTTGAGGGCATAATCCTAGTGATGTATACCGAACTTTATTTTTGAGGCTTTCGCACCCACCTATGTACTCGTGATACTTTTTGATATATATATATATATATGTGTGTGTGTGTGTGTATGTATATATATATACATCTTATTTTTCTTATGGGTCACATTTTTAACAAATGTATGTACAAGTGTATGTGTGTTCTTGTTTTTATGTGTGTGCCACATGCCAATCTAATAATTGATTAGATAGAGTATCTGTCATAAGATTAAATCTTCTAGGAACATTGATATATGTAATGTAATCAAATTAACATTCCAAGAGACGTAAACTAAGGAAACGATGGTGCAAAGTAGGATCATAAACGTGATAAACTCCATTTAACTGGGACACAATCAATTGAGCATATAAGTAGACTCGGAGGTGAGAAATGCCATGCAACAAAGGGTTACGAATAAGCTCTATGACTGCGTTGTACTCAGTGACATTGTTTGTGGCGTCACCTAGACAAATACCTATGGAAGATAGCAACTGGCCTCCAGGTGTGAAAATCACCCAAGCTGCAGAAGAAAGCCTCTGAGTGTGTCGGATAACACTATTTGTGAACTCAAAGAACACCTCTGATTCACTTGACATGTGCCACAGTGAAAAAGAAGACATAAATAACTACACGTCCATAAAATAGAAAGACAAAAAACTATATAAGAATTATACATATGTACAAGAAGTCACCCAAGAGACCGACCTAAGAGTTATACTTCCTGAAGTAGAGCCCATTTCTAGGCTCCGCCAAGGAATTTCCTTCAAATTCAACAAGAAGGTAAGTGCCCTTATTTAATACCTATTTCACAATTAAGGGTCCAAACCACATGGGTTTGAACTTGCCTGACCCCATGCGATCCTTGTATTGATCATATACCAGGACAAGATTGCCTTTAGAGAAAATCTGAGGATGAACAGACTGATCATACTGACACTTGACTCCTTTCTTATCAGCCTCATTGGCCGAAGCTGCATCACGACGCTTCTCATCAGGTTGCTCGAGATATTATAGGTGTTCCTCAAGCGGTGAAGTGTTCGACAGTAATTATACTTCCAACTTTAAAAATGGGATCTGACACTCTATGGGAAAGACTGCTTCCAGACCGTATACGATTTGAAAAGGTCAGAAACTAGTGGTAGTCTTTACAAATGTTCAGTAGGCCCACAATACCGAGTACAACATCAAATGCCAATTTGACTTGGCATAATTGATCGTCCGTTGAAGAATAGTCTTAGGAGACTTATTCACAGCTTCAATTTGACAATTCAAATGTGGTTAATAAGGTGATGAATGTTCTTTCCTCAACCCAAGCTTTGATGTTAACTCAGTCATCATTTTTTTTTGGAAGTGACTTCCATGGTCAGTGAAAATCTCCTTTAGGATGTCGAACCTTGCTACGATCTGGTTAAAAATAAAAAGAGTTTTTGTTTCTCCATCATTGTTAAACCTTGGAATAACTTCGACCCACTTTTTGAAGTAGTATGTTGCTGCGATGATGTAACGATATCCCCTGGCTAAAGTCAAGTGACATGTAATAAAGTCAATCCCCCACTTGGTGAAAGGACCAACAACAATGACAAGAAACATTGGAGCAGGATGTGCCCTTACCTTTCGAGAGAATATTTGACATGGGTGGCACTTCTTTACCACCTCAACACAATCCTTGATTAATGTAGGCCAAAAGTAAATGACATGTAGAATCTTTTGGGTTGTTGCCAACACAGAAAAATGACCACCACATGCTCTAGTGTGGAAGTCATTCATAAATATCTCTTCTTCCTCATGCATAAGGCACCAATGAATATTGAAATCTACACCTTGACAATACAAAGTGTCATTGAGTATGATATAGTTTCGTTCCTGATGTAAAATTAATCAATGCTCATCTCCAGAAGAAGAAACAGGGCACTTCAAAGTATGGAGATAGACTAGTATATCTCCATACCAGGGGTCCGAAGATGAGATTAGAAAAATATCTCCTTTGATAGGTGATTCTTCAAGAATGACATCACTAGACTTGACCAAAAGTTATGAAATAATTTCAGCAAAGACCAACGACTTATCCAAGTCAAATTCCTACAGGATTACAATCCATCTACTAATATTTCCACCAATGACTCATCGTGTCAACATATATTGGAAAGGGTTCACAAAAAAAATGATAGTGGTCTTGCGAAGCATAATGTAATGACGAAACCACTGGACATCATGCATTTATGCCAAAGGAATATTCTCAACATTGGAATAGTTGAGTTTTGTCCCAACTAGGCCTCAGATCAGGTAATAAATAACATTATCCTTGAGAATGTCATCCTCTTGAACCAAAACCATATTGATGGTTGGTTCTGCAACAACCAAGTACAATAAGAAATATTTGTTAAAATCGAGAGTCCAGAGCATAGGGGAATATGTAAGGGTGCATTTCAATGCTTCAAAAGAGCGTTGAGAGGCTTTAGCTCAACATATTGGGACACCCTTTTCAACAGATTCATAAAACCTTTAGTGATCTCGGTGTATTTCACAACAAAACGTCGAAGAAAGTTTGATTTCCCCTGTAAGATATGATTTGGGGTATTGTGCATAGGGGAGGAAATTGAACTATCACCTCAACCTTGAGAGGATTGACCATGATCCCTATTGTCGAAACAATGAAACCTAAGAGAGGACCTAATGTCATGCAGAAACTGCATTTGTTAGGATTCAGGCGAATTAGATAGTAGTGACATCGTTCAAAGATAAGTCAGAGGTGTACAGGATGATCATATATCTTTTGAGAGCGTGATGCTAGATCAGTAAGATATGCCTCAACTATATGTCTAAGGTCATGGAAATAAAATGATATGGCCCACTGAAAATTGGCTCTAGCATTATTTAGGCCAAAAGGCATCTTACTATACATGAATGTGCCCCAAAGACAAATAAAATCAGTTTTATGTTGGTCCTTGGGTTTGATCAGAATCTGTTTATATCCCGAAAAACCATCCATGAATGAACATACCTCACAGCCTGTGCATTCATTGACAATCTAATTGATGAATCGGGTGGGAAAATTATCTTCGGATAGGTCTTGTTCAAGTCACGGAAGTCCATGCAAACACAAATCATAACTTGTTTCTTGTTAACCAGAATGGGGTCTGACATCCATTCCGTCAACTGCATGGGTTAGATAAAACCATCTTTGAGAAGTTTTTCTACTTTAGCCTTAATTGTTGGTTCTTTCTAAGGATTTATGGGATGAATCTTCTGTTAGACTAGCTTGGCATCATGATCAGTCTTTATTTCATGTTCGATGATTCTTGGGTCTATGCCCGACATTTCCTCATAATACCAGGCAAAAACGTTGTGGAATTCCATAAATAACTCTGTATAAATTGAATCTCTTCAAGGGAGAAGTTTGCTTCGATGAAAAGATTCTCCGCGATGCCAAGGTTTCTGGATATATCTATGGGAATAGTTTCATTAATACTTAGCATAAACTGCATGTGTGTCCAAAGGATTAATAGGACAAGACCTATCTCCATTCACAGTCAAAACAAATTTTCCTGCCTCTATTCTCATTAACTTCAGGAGGAAGTAAGATCTATGATGGAGATCATCCCATCGTATGTATGGACCAGTCAATTCCTCAAGAATCACCTCATATGAGGGTAAGACTAGGTCTAAAGGATCTGTAGTGACAAGAGAACCTTGAGCCCAAATAGGCTTGAGAATTGGATCTAACTCCTATGCGAGAGTCGGATCGAGGTCGGCTAAATCTAGTTGGACAATGTTGTATGCAAATTCAGTCATAGACAAGGGCATGACTATGCCAGAATACCCTGTCCATTCCATTGAAGCCGATGGGGAAGGAAGAGTCTAGGGATCATGAAAGTAATTTGTTTGAAACAAAGACATTTGCAAAATTTATGCCCTAGGTTGGTCGGGGGTAGTCAATATAATATTTAAATCGCCAAAAGGTGGCAGGTAATCCAAAGTATCCATTAGTGATGGAAACAAACCAACCCCTAAGTTGATGGTGTCAGGCTGAGGATTATCAATCATCGGGACCATGGATGCCCCCGATAAATGTTCAGGACGAGAGAAATAAAACTAGTCATTGGTCACAATCTGACCCTCATGTGGAAACAAAAAGAGCCAAAAAATTGTAGCAAGCACTTCCTACATTGCATAGGCCCAACTCCTCCCTAAAAAGAGGTTGTAGTCGAGAGGTGCATCGACCACTTCAACTTCAACGCACATAGTCTTTCCTCCTAACTTCACGGGGAAAGAAGGAATGATTCCATGTGGTATGAACGATCGATCGTCAAATACTATAAGAAACGTAGGTGACAAAGACAAATCCTACTGGTCAATGGCCTTCCAACATGCCAACAAGATCATGCAAGTCAAGGCGCCCTCATCTACCACAGTACAAAAGATATTCCGAGTAAAATATTTTGTGGTGTAAGCCACTACTATATGAAACGCCACGTGGTAAGGACTACAAGGTTTCAAGTCGGTTGGATCAATAACAATCGCTCATAGGTTACAAGTCTTTGCAGATTCGAAGGTGAATAATAGAGCCTTTATCTCTGAAGGGGAACTTTTGAGGACCTCCAAAGAAGACATTGCGCAAGGGGCTTATGACAAATATTCCACAACGGAGTATTTGTAGGTAGCCCTCACGTTCAGATTATGAGAATCTTTCTTGAACACCTCTTTTGAGATGTGTGTCATTGTTTCCCCCGTCGTCTTCTCAATCTGGAGAGGAATCAGTGGGTTTTTGGCTTCTTTTCCCTTTTCAGAAGATTCTCACATTCCATAATATCAAGCTCTGGTTGCTATATGAGCATCATATTTCAACATGTAAACATTCGCAGCTGGGTTATTACTAGTAGATGCAAGAGGTCCCTAACTGCCCCCTTTTGAACTAGAGGAAGTTGAAGCTTGAGCCATTTTCTTCCCATGTGGAAATGGGTTCGCTAGCACAACAAGTTGTTGTTGTGCGAATAGCTTCTAATCTTCTGTGAGTTGAAGGAATAGGTGAGTCGGGTGGTCCTTCGTGTAAAGGTTACATAGATACTTCGACTTTCTATTCTTCGTTTTCTCCCCACCAACATTTTTATTAGAATTTTTGTCCCCTTTACCCTTCTTGTTTCATTGTTTGTTCTTTCCTTTAGGTTGTTGGTTTACCTTTGGGTTCTTCAACTACACATTGTGTACATCTGAGGTTTGGGTAGGGGAAACAGAAGAACCAGAGGTCTAGTTGGTTGTAGTTTGTTGTATCGACAATTGTTGCAATTGATTTGACAACATATCCATGGAATTTACTTGTGTTGAGCCCACAATACCATTGGCATGGGTTCCAAACTTTTTCTTGGCCTTGTCAAGGAAGGACTGTGGAGAATCTGGAAAAATATCATAGAGCATGCTAGACTGAGAGTAGATCTATTTGAGTTGTTGCACTCTCATTATCACCTCATCCTCTGAAAAAAACTCATGAATTTTCTACATCCTTGGAAACGCAAGGCACCAAAGACTTCAGGAACCACTCTAACAAGAAATTTAGTGGGACCTAGAACTTAATCAACTTCTTTCGACATCACCATTCTCAGATGTGATCGGAGATATGGTTGTCCTTAGTCTGCTCAAAGTTGGCCAACAATTTAGTGCCGACATTGTATCTCATGGGTAACTAGAAATGGTTAAAACATACCATCTCCAAGTCATTAAAGTAAGAATACCTTGAGAGGTCAAGATCAATGTACCATTTTGTGGCACCACTGATAACAGTGCATTGAAAAAGGCACAACTTGATAGAGTCGTCTCACAGTGAGTTTGATGAGCACCATAAGTGAAAGGTTGTCATGTGATCACCTAGGCCTTCGCTAGGCTTGCCTTCAAATTTTGGAATATCTGAGGGAAACTTAGTTGGCATGGAAGGCCAACACGGATCATGACAAATTGGGTCATTAAGAAATCTCGACAATTCTGGAAGATGTAGCATTTCCATAAACGATAGTTTAGGTTGAGTACTATGCATAGGAAAAAAGGGTCCTAGAGTTTTACTAGCACCATGTTTCCAGGAAACAGCGTATTTTTTGCCAGGGTTCGGGTAGAAATCATGACCTTGACCAGCATACAAAAACTGTGTTTGCTATGCTATCATCAACTAACTCCCATAATTGGATGACATGGCTTGGGATGGGATTTCTCCCTGCGTTGTGTTGCAATTATTTTGGAAGGGGTTGCCCCCATCCGATCCGACGGAATAGGTATTGAACTCCACATGGGGTTCCATTGAGCATGGAAGGGGTTACCCCTGACTGACATCCCTTGCAAGGGAACTAATCCCTGTCATGTATTCCAAAGGTCCTGAGAGGAGAAGACTCCCTTACTTTCTCCTTATGTAGGAATAGTACCTTGCACGGGGTTTTGTCGCCTGAAATCAGAGTTTCCCCAAGCCGAGATGAAATCTGAATAAAACAAATTGTTCCCAAACACTTCAAACAAAGATAATGACATAGATCCCACAGAAGTAGTGGAAGATGAATTTCCTAAACTTACTGCTCCAAACACGATGTAATTAGGATTTGGCCCGATGGGTTACTAGAAAGAACCACCAAGCGAGGGAGACAGAGGAGGTATATGACCCCCACCATAAGGGATAGCATTAAAGGGGACTAAAGTTCCCCCAGTAGACCCTTGCATGAGAGTTTTTGAGCTCTCTACCCCTAGAACCATGGTCAATAAGGTGGAGTAGGTAAGGATTGAGTTCGAATCGAAGCCTGACATCCCATATGATAATGGAGGGTTAGTCGTACTTTGTGTAAATGGAGCAGTCGTTTCCACTGATGACGGTATCAAACCACTGCTCGAGGTAGATGGAGTTGAAACCACTCTAGTATAGACTAGGGAAGGTTGGTTAGGAGGAAAAATACACCCTATCATAGTAGCTGAAATAGGAGTATGAGGACTCCTGGATGAAGTAGCAACATTTTCTTCCATGGCTTCTTGTAAGACTAGCCAGTGCTCGAAAGGTGCCACCTCAGGAGGGAGAACTTGTACTAAGATTGGCCCCAACAAGTTAGTAATCAGAGTGTTGGCTGGCTGGAGAGATTCCTCCCCAAGGTCAGAAATAGTACATTCCTCTAGAGTCGAATACTCTCCTCGCGGAGTAGGATCGAGCACATTTTCCTATAGCCCAGTCACTTCGAATGAAACTTGTTGGTCAAGTCCTCATCGTAACGGTGGAAGAGGTGGCTCCAATGCAACCATTGACAGACCCAAAAGCCTTTGTGATCGATGGAGCTATTGGTATTCCACTTTATGAAAATATCAATCGACATAGTAAGGATTAAATATCATTTAAACACCAAGCACACACTATAAAAATTCCTTTCAAAAAAATCAAGCAATCAACTATCTAGTAGGAAGAATAGTTACGCCAAACAACACTAGAGGAACTAATCAATGCAAGTGCTACTTGAACAAGGAAGCACCCTCCGAGTATACTCTATGAAGCATGACCTGGTGTCTACCCTAGGTACCTGGTATACCCCCACATTCATCCATGTAAGTCCCTACAATATGGGCAACTAAGTTTCCATCTTGCAGTCAGTCACAAGGTGGGTACAATCGAAAGTCGGGTCAATCACAATGAGCATGATAACAAGTCTAAAACCTATCAAGGGTATCGAGAGAAAGTGGTCTAGAAGACAACAGAGGAAATTTAATGGATTTGATGTCCACGAAGCTGTGTAGGAAAATGCATTCGATAGTACTCCCATGACAAATCCTCAATATGTGTTCTCCACTATGTTTAGTCCGACTTTTGAGGGGTTATCTCCATTTCCTTTCCTCACGCACCCTCATTTTTATCCCCTTTGTTAGAGGCAGGTCCCAGATAAATTCTACAACACTGGACTCAAGCACTCCCTAACTTTGAATCCAATGTTTGTTTAATTCCCTTAAAGAGTTTCCTCTCCAACCTAATTCAAGGCCCTAACCCTAAACTAGTTGGTTGACCCTAAAAACAAAAAAGTATGTTTTATTTTAGATTAGTGTTGTTTTTAATGGCTTTATTTACTCATGGTATATGGTGGTGAAACTAGTGATGTTATAAGAGATGCAAAAGAGGACAAAAATACAAATCTTAAAAGAAAAATTACTTCTAATCCAAAACCAAAGTTTTACAACTAACTCTTCTAACTAACTTTTCTTTAAATAACTTTTTCAATATCTTGTAGAGAAAACCTAAAATGTACTTTCACTTGACTGCAAGATACTTATGCTTCAAGAAATCAATAAAGAACTTAAAAAATGGATTCTTTTTCCTTTTTATCAAAAAACCAACTCTAAATACTTTACCAATCTGAATTTTTTTTTATTTTTTTTTAAATTGCCTTAAAGAGAAAAACTGAAATAAATCTTTATTTTTTTTTTCAAAGAAAGTTAAAGGGGTAAAAATAAAACTAAAACAAGATTGAAACAGATCGTTGGCCCACTGCGGATCACAAGGAATCACTCAAGAAACAAAGAAGGAAGATGTACAATTCAATAACTTTCTCAAAATCCTTTCAAAAGTAAACACAAGAAAATCAAGAAGACAAGTAAAGTGAACTCTAACCAAGGCTATGGCTATAAAAAAGAGACTATGGACTGATCCAAGAAAACCCTAAGAAGTGTGAAATTCAATATGGAAAGAGGAAAACTCCCTTTTTTTCGATTTTTTTATTGAAATAGAGATGTGAGATCTTGCATCAGTAGCCTCGGTATGTACGCAGGTTGTTTACTGAGTAGAGAGGGTATGTACACTAGCTGACTTAAGATAGGGTGTTTACACCTCTCTATCTTTCCAAAAAAAAGAAAAGATCAGACAAACTTATAGGGCAGGGACAATTGGTATAACACCTAAAGGTGACCAAAATCCGTTGATAGACTTAGAAAAATCACAAAAAAATGAAAGAAAAACAAACCAATCAAACAACCCAAAATCCCCTAACAAACCCTAGAGGCTTCCTCAGTATGGTCGCTAGTTCTACTAGTGGGAAAACCCCCCCTTTGACCACACCAAGGTTCAGAATGTAGGCAGATCGATTAACTGTCTAAAATTCAATTAATTATCTATACCACCCCAAACATACCAAAACTAATATAAATAAATCAAGGAAAAATGAGATCAGGTAACTATACCTCTAATTGCATGTCTGGTGATGACCTCATTATGCTTGGAAGTTCCATTGACTGCACGCCTCTTCCCAAGGTTGACCTGCATCCAAAGATTGACAAACAAAAACCTACAAGCATGCTATTCCATATATAACTTAGGGTTAGATGTTAGAATTTCAAGCATAAATCAATAAAAGTATTTAAGACACCATGATTTGGGACAGGAAAATGTAATTCTTTTATTAATAACAAAAAGATTATACGTTTAAAATCTAAGTTAGCTATCATTCCACAAACCTAGTCCAGGATACTCTTCACCAAGCTCCAAGTGCACCTTATATGAACTTATCCTCTCAACCTTATGATCTCTTCTAGGGAAGGGAATGGGTTAAATGGAGGAAGAAGGGGATAATGAGGGAATGGTGAGGCAATTTTCATGAAAGGCATCAATATATTTAGAAATGAGGGGAAGTGAAATCAGGCAGAGTTTCACTTTTCTTATGCTTAGATCTTAAATGAGACCCCAAAAAATAATTTTATATAAAAAAAGGATGGTTATTCAGTTGGGTGATGGACTATAACAGGTGGGTTAGTTGGGAAACTACCAATAGCCCGTCAATTTCAATGAATTCTTTGCAACTTTTTATTTTTTGCAACTTTTGCAAGTATACGTGGCCTATAATGGTGAAGCATGTATATGTACCTGAGTTTTAGTGGTGCAACAATCGTATGTACATAGACAGTAATGGTGCAGAGCACGTACATCTTCAAAAAAATGGTTTTTTAAGAAGAGCTAGTGAGCAATGCTTTGGAAAAAAATGCAAGTAAGAGGGCCAACTCCATGTATGCATGTGTAAAGAAATTTAGGGTTATAACAAAATGAAAAGCTCAAATTTAAGTCAAATGATAGAAGGTGTCATTGTATTGGTGAGTTCATGAAGGCACCAAGTGATGGATAAGAGATTTAGTCCACAAATTTGTCTTTGTTACTAACAACTTGACAAAGATATTTGATGGTGGATTTGATAATACCAAAGGTCAATCAATCATGAGATCATTTCCATGGATTGGATTGAGAAAGATGTCAAACACTCATTTATAGGACACAAAGGTTGACGGAGATTCAAGTGAATGGATAGCCATCCACTTTAAGGGTTCATGAGCTTAGCAAGAATGGTCAATTTGAATATGAGTACAACATCGACACATGGTTCTAAAGTATTCATGAGTCAAGTTAATGTACGAGTCACCTAAGGATATTTTTCAGTCAGTGAGGCAATCCATGCTTCTATCTCTCATCGAAGAAAATGTTGGGCATATAGGAAATTGTAGAGTCAATAAAAATCCACATGGTTCACAAGTCGAGTGTAACTCGTTTGATATTCTATCTTGATTGGAGTCATAATATACAATAATCTTGTG
This sequence comes from Picea glauca, assembly GCA_000966675.3. Lineage (NCBI taxonomy): Eukaryota > Viridiplantae > Streptophyta > Pinopsida > Pinales > Pinaceae > Picea > Picea glauca. The sequence continues at coordinate 555,419 of JZKD02S0085669.1, read as the reverse complement.
CTAGTCAATTCAAAGGGTCGATGTACCATTCATGTTGGGTAAGGTGTGCCTTCACATCAATAGAGAGTTTCACTAGTCGACTTGAGTGATGGATATTTCTATGGTCGAGTCAAGTGTTCATTTCTAGCTAGGACCTAACTGAACAATGAAGGTATGATTCTACAGATCCTGGTCTACTCATCAAGAATCCTTCTCTATTAGATGCATTCAAATCTTCATAATAATTATTCGATATTAAAGATATGTATGTCGGTCCATGCTTTAATCTTGGTCAAGTCAATCAAGCCCTTCTCAGAAAGTGTACATTCCTAGTAAAACTCTCATTTGAATTTGAAACAGGCTTGGGAAAAATAATTATACAAAATATATATAGGGAATAAAGGACATAAATGAACTTCAATAGCTATAAAAAGTACGTACAACAATAAAGGAAGGATTTCCTTCAATCCATATGAAGACATTGTCTCATTCTCTATGATCCTGTGATCAAAAGATCATCGGATCTCACACCATGTTGGAATAAGGATTAAAAACAAAGGCGAAAAGATTTGAAATTCATCGGTGGTGTCTAAAGACATTGTAGAATTGAGCATGGAAACTCTCCATGAGATAGAATAGTTTTGATGATGATTTTGATGATAGAACTATCATAAGGATCATCTATAAATAAGTGTTGGTCATGGAAAAAACCAATAATATCGGTTGAAGTTGATCGCACATGTCCGTAAATGTGGATTTGGGATCCTAAGTGGACATGATCCATCACCAATTTAGTCAATTTTCAACCCAAAAGACTTGGTCAAGACACTCAACCAACAAGGTGAGGTTTACAATGGAACCACATGTTCCAAGAACTCAAACCCATTTATGAAAAATAAATGTTTTCCATAATACATGCAGTTAAGAAATGTTGCCCTTACCTAATAGAAAGAAACTTCAAAGTAATGACAAATCATGATAGTATGAAGTAATTCTTGGAGAAATCATTATCTTCATACGAAAAAAAAATGGGTTACAAAGATGCTAGGTTATGACTTTGAAATTATCTAAAAAAAAAAGGAAAACATAATATTGTGACAAATGCACTTTCAAGGAATTAAGAAGAAATAGAGGGTTCACTATGTGCTATTTCTATTACACAATTTGATTAGTTGGAAGAAGCAAGGATAGAATGGAAATAATATCTAGAGGTATTCAAGATCGTTCAAAGTCCACTTGAGGATCCTAGTGCATTAGATAAATTTGTATGGAAGAATTATTTTCTATGGTATCATGATCACTTATAGTTATGTAAGAATTCCCAACATAGACAAAAGGTCCTTCTTGAATTGCACACTTCTCCTATAGGAGGACATTCATGGTTGTTGAAAACTTACCACAGGATCAAGAATGATTTTTTCCGGGAAGGTCCTAAAAATATTGTTCAAAAGATTGTGTATGAATGTTTGTTCTACCAAGAAAATAAGGTAGAGATAATGAATATCCTAGGTCTCCTACAACCCTTAGCTATACTAGGTCAATGTTGGGAAGAAGTGTCAATGGGTTTTGTTATGGTTTTACCCAAATCTAAAAGAAAATACTATAATTGTGGTAGTAGTGGATCGACTGCCAACGTATGGCCATTTTTTATATCTTTCTCATCCTTTTAAAGTAAGTATATTAGCCACAACATTCATGGAAACAATTCAAAAGCTACATGGAGTCCCCAATATTATTGTAAGTGACAAAGATCCAATTTTCTATGGAATTTTTTGGAATAGGTTTGTAAGGTACTAGATGTATTATAACAAGCAGAAATAGAAATATTGCATAAAATAAGAGTGGAACCACAAAATAATGAGAATACCAACAACAAGAATAATACCTTTATTAAATGAAATCAATGTTCACTTTCCTGTTCGAGGGAATAAACTCCAGTAGAGCATATATATATATATATATAACAATATCTCTCAAGACAAGGCTTTTTTATGCCTTCTACTTCTATTTATACTAATTCCATATTCTAAAGAAAATTTTAGAGGAAGATACTTCTAAAAGTGGAAGATTCTATTAAGTATTATTACTATTGAGTTGTTCACACTATTATGTAGGCCTTATCTACTAATGTCGACCTTTATTACATAGGGAATAGACCTTACTTACTAATGTTGGAATTTATTACATAGAAAACATATCATTCTACCTATGTGAGAGGTTAAGGAGGTTAGGTCCCTAATATGCCCTCCCCCTTGAAAATATCCTTATCTTCAAGGTTTGAGATGGGGAAATTGGTGCAGAATGGTAGCCGGCTACCAAGTGGCCTCTTCTAATGGTTATCCATTCACTGAACTAAGACATCCTTGATGGTGCACTAACAAAGGAAAAACTCATGTTGGTCCAATATGGCTTGTGGCTTCAACCATATGGATGCTTCTTCATCCATCTCAGTGAAAGGTTTTTGAGTATGGAACTTAATTCTGATCACTTTAATTAATCATGAGACATGAAAGACATAATATATCTTACAATGATGGGGATGAACCAAATAGTAAGATATGGGATCCACTGGCTTAAGAACTATATTAGGACCATAAAATTTTAGGGTGATTTTATGACAATGTTTATCTTTGAGTTAAGATTTCTTATAAGGTTGTAGAAGAAGAAACACCTAATCCCATCTAGGCATTGTTAATGTCCTTGATCTCCTTGTTGGATCATGCAATTCATATCCATTAGAAAATTTTATTTGATAGTGCAGAGGATGGCCATTCAGAATGTAAGAATATTGTCAAACTATTGAACCTTGGAGACACCAAACATGTACGAGAGAACTAATGGTGATTTTTTCCTGTATACCACTTCAAACGGGATCATGCACATCAAAGTATGGTAAGATGTGTTTTAACACCATTCAGTGATGGGTAACCACTGAGCCCACTGATTTTTTTGGTAATATTCAAAACACTGTGAATACATTTCCAAACATTTTTTGATAGCTTTAGTTTTTCCATCAGTCTCTGGGTGATAGGCACTACTAATATGCAATTGGGTTAGTTGGATCCTGAAAAATTCTTTCAAAATATTTATGGTGAAAGTTAGATCATGGTAGGAGAGAATAGAATGGTGCATTCCATGTAGTTTGAATATATTACCCATAAAAAATCAACTACTAAATATGACCAAATTTCCCACGGTTTTTTGTTGCTATTGTGACACCTATTCATTGCACTTGCCACAAAATCACGTTTTATTTTTTGTGGATCTGTTTTTGTCGCTATATCCAAAAAGAAGAACTCATCATGGAAATATCCATGAAACATGACTGCCACATACCATTCATTTGTGTTCCTGAATAATTTTTTTCGTCTATATAACGATAAATATATGTCTATATAACGACAAAAATCCATCTATATAGAAACAAACATCTGTGGAAAAACACAAATGATAAGAATTTGTTGCAGTAATATTTTTTTTTATTTTTTTACAAATTTTCATGTATATAGCGAAAAAAAACCATCTATATAGCGACAAACATTTGTCTATATAGCGAAAAACATCTGTGGCAAGACACAAATGATAAGCATTTGTTGTAGTACTTTTTATTTTTATTTTTTACAAATATTCATCTATAGAGAGACAATCATTTGTCTATATAGTGACAAGAATCCATCTATATAGAGACAAACAATTGTGGAAAAACAAAAATGATAATTTTTTGTTTCCATGATAATTCTATACTTGCCACACTTTTTCTTAGATATAGCGACGAGGACTATAGGTTTAAAAAAAAAATTGCATGCATGGTGGTAGAAGTTAATTTGGAAGTTGAATAGACATTTAAAATATAGAATATTCTTATGGTAGGTTCTATCCAATAAATTTATTACTTGGGACAACTATGGGAAGAGATCATGGGAGGGTCCTTGTAGTGCATCCTTTGTCAAAATAATGATGAATCAATTGATTTATTGTTACCCTTCTTTAACATACGTTCTTGTGAAGCTATGAAATTATCAAATGGAAATGCAAAGTGGTTAGGAGAGACCATCTCAAATTGTTTTAAAGGTTGGTGCATGAAAAAAATAAAATTAGAACATAAGGTTATACCTTGTACATTGGCATGGCCAATCTAGATGGTTAGGAATGAAACAATATTCAAAGGAAAATAAATTCTTCATATTTAGGTAAATCACCAAGTAACATATTCTTATGGTGGAATTCGAAATATCGTGAAGGTTAAATACCCCATAATATCAAAACATATGAATATTGATTTTTCAAAGTCCCAGAGACACTTTGATGGAGCAAGTTAAGGAACACTGAGAATTTATTGATCAGGTGGCATTTTATTCTTGTCTAAAAATCATCATAGTTCTTTTAAAGAAACATTTCAACAATCCACAAATAACAACACTGAGTTATGTTCCTTATGGGTACTATTAAAAAATGTAGTTGATAGAAGAATATCAAGACTATAAATCATGAGGGACTCTAAGATGATAACAGATTGAGAGAATGGTAATGTCACACTAGAGGATTTACTTCTTCTTGTAATTATAAATAAATTTAGAGAGCTAAAAAATAGTTTTGAAAATATTTTCTTTCAACATGTATATCAAGAACTCAATGAGAAGGTAGGAAATATTTTCAACAAAGATTTCTTATTTCGGTAGGTTTTGTTGGTTATCACTAAAATCGAGGAGGGGTCCCACTTCCTAAAGAGGTAACTTTCTTTCATTGAAATGTAGTGAATCCGAGGATGTATTTCTTGTTTCTTTTAGCAATTGACATTTCATGATTTCAATAATATCAACTCATAGTTTTTTGTTACGTTTTGGAATCTATTATTGTTAGCCAAGAACTCTTGGAAGATTGTAATAACTAAAATTGTATATCAGTAGATATAATATTTTTTGGTTCAGAAGAAAAATAGAGAATTAGTATTCTAGAGTGTCGAAAAGGCACCTATAGGTGTTTATTTTGTTTTGTTGAAATATTTTGATATTTCAACTAGTTTCTACCAGTGATTTTGGGAATTTTGGCTTGATTTGTACTAGTAGGTGCTCGGATTGAATCCCCTTGGGTGAGGTGAACTATTATATGATTGCATAGTCTAAATGTTCTATTTTTTTCACCTTTTTCAACAACTATCACCGGAATCCCACAACACAATTGTTTGCGAAAGCATAATTTTACATTGCTTAAATCACGTTTTTGAATGCATAAATCGATTCAACTCCCTCAAAAACCCCCTCGGGAACCCATAATATGGGGTATAAACCATCAAAGTCTACAATTCTATCTATCCTTCTAAATAATTGGTTGAATTTTGTGAAAAACTCGTCAGAAAAACATGCCTAGAAAAGGGAAAAAACATAGAACGTTTAGACTATTTTATCTATGCTAATCGGTTTACTAGGGATGCTTACTAGTTTATTTTCAAAGTATGATAATTGGATCAAGTGGATAGGGGCCTTTCATATAGAAAAAACAAATTTATGTGATTTATTCATATTCGGCTAGTGTGCTTGTATAAATAGTTTCTTTGAATATCAAATCTATGGATAAATGTTGTACACTTACGAAATTAGACAAAATAAAACAATTTGTATTTAAAATATTAAGTGGGTATTCATGCAAGTGACGTATATATTGTACATTGAGTACAATCAAAGTCTTTATCACGAGAGAATTTTTCTACATATGAACTTTCATCATATGTCTTTGCTTCATGGGGATACAATAAAATACTTTGCAATCAAGTGAATGTCACTGACAATCATTGAAAAATTTGAAATCTTTGTCATGCCAATAAGGTCCTTCTGGATATATAAGGCCATCATGTGGATCAAAGTGTTATTTCAGCTTGCATGTTTTTCTTGAGGAATCATACAAATTCCAATGCTTCAGTTTTGGTTGTGCAGAGAGAAGCAGGGTGCATTCTACAACTTGATCTAGTTTGAGGGAGATGTGTCACATCTGTGCATGACTTTCATGTGGGATGTGGCATAATTTGGACCAATATAATTTATTCAAAAACTAACAACCCAATGTATATGACATGTGTAACCGCAGTTCTTATGAAACAAAATAAAATAAAAAATTGAGAAAATTTAAGAACATAATGTGGTACTACACATGCCAACCAATGTAGATCCAAGATCTTTTGAGCATGGATAAGTTTGAATTTCAATTTCTTTTTTATCTATATTTTTTACTAATATATATAGAGTTAAGATGAATCTGTGTTGATCAATACAATAACCAAAGGAAACACATTCAATGAGAAGCAAAGAGAGGTTATTGAAGGAGTCATGCAACAAGGAGTGGAGTGGAGGAGGAGAAAAAATGTAGAGATGAAAAGTCATATGGATATGTAGGGCATACGTTACATGGAGGAACTTTTGGAATTCTACTTTCCAATTGAGTTGAAGGAAATTTCGTGCAAAAAATAGTAAGAGTAACAATAATAGACATTATTTAAAGGACTTCTTTTTGTTGTGTATGATTCCCCGATAATTAATTAAAATAAAAAATCAATGCTCGTTGTTGATAATTGAACTATGTGGCTTCCCAAAAATTAATTAGAATAAATTATACCAACAATGCAATTTCCCTATGATTAAATAAATTAAAATTAAAATTACTCTCAGAGATACTTGAAAATAAAAATTATTGTTTGATTTCTATTGAGAATTGAACAGTGTGATTGCACCACAATTAATTAAAGTTAAAATGTGCGATTTCCACAAAAGAAATTAATAAAAAAAAATGGATGGTCAAAACGTTCTCACATCTTCACCATTTGGGTAGGACGTTCATTGAGACATTGGTGGGAGTGAAACCCCCAATGATCACAATATTCACACTCTGGCCCAAGAGCCATAGTTCATTTTCCATACTTTGTGTTAATTGTCTATATAGGAATCTACATAGACTAATATCAAGAACCTATGAAACAAATCATGTCCATGTAAGGTCCTTTATCATTTTCCACTTCCCTTCTTACGTATTGCTTCTTCATTTCTTTCGAAAACACATTATTATTATTATTATTATTATTATTATTATTATCTCTTCCTTTCAACTATCATTGTGATTCTCTTCAATTCCATTATCTTGTTCTCTTCTTCAATTGAAACGTTTTTTTCTTCAAATCCATTATCTTATTCTTCACTTATTTTCATCAATTCCATTCTCGTGCCTTCCACAAATCGATTCATCCTCCCACTTTTATTGTTTTTTCCACTCTCATTAATAATTATATACACCATAGTGGTGGTAAGTGTGGGGGAATTATTTGATATCCCAGAGGTAATCATGTTTTTTATTTCACTTGGGACTTAGGCAAGGCATATAACAACTTTGTTGAGGCTTACGCCCTTTGGGAGGATGACAATATTGTTGGAGAAAAGGGGATTAAGAAGATAACCATCCTTGGTGATTCCATGCTTGTTATAAGGGCACCGATTTAAAGGAATGTATTTAGTAAGAATGTTATTTTTGGCATAATCTCTCATACATTATCCTTCCTCAATAAATATAAAGATAATATGTTGTACTACATCAAGCGGGAGAATAACTCAGAAGTAGATCACTGGAACAAGGTGAGTTCAGGAATAACATAAAGAAAAATATTAATTAATGGGCCTAAAGGGTCACTACCCATTACATTTGTAATGTCCCTAGCCACCAACATGCCAAGAAACATCACTACTAAAAACACCCTAATAGCAATTTGTAACTTCCCTAGCCACCAATAGGTCATGCAACATCACTACTGAAAACTCTTTGATACCATTTTGTGTCATCCTTGTCCTTAAGCCAACAGACCAAGCCATGCTACTGAATAAATTTCATGCTCTGATACCATATATATTTATATACATATCTATATAATTAAATTTAAATAGTTATAACATTTTGTTTATACACCTATTCATGCGGAAATAACATTAAAACATACATACAATATATACAGATGATTCTAATAACATTATAACTTGATTCCAAGATACACATCATACATAGAACATATATTTGGTACTTATATTTTAATAGATGACCACCAACTGCGTGCAAAACTTCCACAAACCTCCCATCCTTAGACCATGTTGCTCATCATGCTCACCAGCGGGTCACCCGTGAGTTCTTAGGATTGGCAAGGACAACAGGAAAGTCTCACAGATCAACAATAAACATTTTCTTCCAAGAGCCACTTATGCCCACAACCCAAAGACCCTCATTCCCCCCACACCTGTCCCACCCCAAGAGTATCACAGACTTACAATAGTGGCGATGATCATGAGAATGGTGAGGGAACCCCCAACAAGTTTACTTGACAACCTAAAATCTGCATGCGCCCAGGTTGACACATGTCTTCCTAAAGCTGCATGAGCTCCACTTAACACTCGTTCCCCTTTCCCCAGGAACTTAGGAAAACATAAGTTATGAAAACCTTAGCCTCTAGGAAATGATAATATAATATTATTCCTTTATAGGTAAGCCCTCTAGATTATCACCTATTCTTAGACACTTAGCCCCTTCCCTTTCCCTACCTAGTAAAGCTTAGTCCCCCATAACTCTTTCTTTATGGCTGGTCTACACACAACGATGTAATTTTTTTATTGATGTGAGTATTTACATATACAAAATTAGGTTCCTAGCCTTTAACATATAGGTTGTATCCTAATAACCAGATAGGCCTACCAACCTATTATTACTTGGCTCATGAACCTACAAAACATGTTACAATCACAATTAAAATCGGGGCTTGACCTTGGGATATTACAATCCCCTCCCCTTATTTTTGCATTGTCTGTAGTGAAACTCATTTACACAACATCAACAAGATTTTAAAAATCTTCAAAAATATGTGGGTCCACTAGAATTTTACAAGCCCTATGGCTCGATTCCAAAGATGATTGTTTTTCCGGTCTAGTATGCGCACCAGATGTACATGAAAAGAGATTTATTGCTCCACTTGAATTACATTCCAATCAATAACATGATTAGCATCAGGTATATATTTCTTAAGCAGTGAGACATGAAATACATTATGTATAGACATAGATGCAGGAAATGCAAGCATATAAGCTATTGGTCCAATCCTCTCTTGGATTTCAAATGACCCACAATATCTGGCTACAAACTTGGAATAGTTTCCCAGTTTTAGGGAACTTTTGTTGGCTTTCACCTTCAAGAAAACATGATCACCCACTTTAAATTCCTTGTGATTTTTTTTCTTGTTAGCACAACTTTTCTACCTATCTTGGGCAACCTTCAAATTTTGTCTAATATTCAACATTTTCTTTTCCATTTCCTTAAGAAACTTTGGCCCAACCACTGTCTTATCAGCTAGGTTGTCCCAACTTACTAGGGTGTTTCACTTTCATCCATAAAGTTCTTTAAACAGGATCATCTTCAATGATGCTTGAGACCCATTGTTGTAGGAAAATTCCACCAAGTGTAGATAATATTCCCATTTAGATGGTTTGTCCATCACATACATCCTTAGCATATTCTCTATCACTTGGTTCACCCTTTATGTTTTCCCATCAATCTTAGGATGATAGTCTGTGTTGAAGTTTAGATTTGTTCTGAACCCTTTTAATAACCCCTTCCAAAACTTTGAGGTAAAATTTGGGTCCCTGTCAGACACAATTGTCTTCGGTATTCCATGCAAGCATGCCACCTTCCTCATATAAATATAACGAACATTGGTTTCCTTGTGAGTAACCTTCATAGGAATGAAATGGGTAGCTTTCGTAAGCTTTTCCACCACCACCATGATTTCATCATGTTGTTTGCTTGTTCTGGGAAATCCTACGATGAAATCCATTGTCACCAATTCCCACTTCCACTGAGGGATGGGTAATGGCTGCAGTAACCCAAATGGGTGTCGATGCTCAACCTTGACCCTTTAACACTCCAAGCATTTAGCTATGTATTCAATAATATCCCTCTTCATGCCTCGCCAAAAAATTTGTCTCTTGGCTGCTAAAAATGTTTTTTGATATCCTGGGTGTCCTGCATAAGGTACATTGTGCATTTATTTTAAAATCACACCCCTCAATTCAGAAGAATTGGGTACATAAACTCTATTTATGTATAGGATAATTCCATCAATTCCTAGTTCGTAATATTAAGCTTTCTACTACATTTTAGCTTGCTGTAATTTTGTTATCAATTTCATGTACTACATATCAAATTTTGCAGTATTAGAAATTCTTCCTTTAAAATCAATCTGATACATGCTAATGATTGTAGCATGCAATTCATGGACTCTCATACTTAGTGAATCAACCACCTTGTTCCCCTTTCCTTTTATGTTCTTGATGTCAAATTCATTCTCATAGAGGAATTCCAACCATCTACTCTTCCTAACATTAAAAGTAGGTTGATCAAATAAATATTTTAGACTGTTATGGTCTATCCTGAGGTCAAAACTCATTCCCATGACGTAGTGTCTCCACTTATTCAAAGCATGAGCAATGCCTGCCAACTCCAAATCATGAGTGGCATAGATCCTTTCATTCTCTTTCAATTTTTTGGAATCAAAACATATCACAAATCCATTCTGACTAAGGACTCCTCCAAGTCCTTCTTTTCATGTATTTGTGCAAACCATGAAATCTTCATTTAGATCAACAATCTATAGAATTGGAGCACTGGTTAAAAACTTCTTCAATTACTGGAAGCTCATTTCACATTCTCTTTTCCATTGAAACTCCTTCCCCTTCCTTTGCAAGGAAGTGATGGGATGAGTTATTATGGAAAACCCTACAATGAACCTTTTGTAGTAGCCAGGTAGACCCATGAAGGATATGAATTTTTTCACACTCCTAGGTGTTTTCCACCCTTTTATGGCCTCAATATTTTCAGGGTCCACTGCTATCCCTTCTTCGGATATGATATGCCCGAAATAGTGAATTCTATTTTGATAAAATGAACACTTGCTCAATTTGGCATACAACTGATGCTCTCCTAGCATGTGCAACACCATCCTCAAATGATGCTCATTCTCTTCTTCTTACTTGGAATATACAAGGATGTCATCCAAAAAGACAATGAAAAACTTGTCTAAATATTCTAGGAAAACACCATTCATTAAGCACATGAAAACAATTGGTGCATTTGATAACCCAAATGGCACCACTCTGAACTCATAATGACCATACCTTGTCCTAAAGGTGGTCTTGCTGATGTTTTCCTCTTTAATCCTTACCTGATGGTATCCTAACTTGAGATATATCTTTGAAATACCCTTACATCCTTCAACTGATCAAAGATATCATCAATCCTTCATAGAGGATACTTGTTCTTTATAGTCAATTTGTTCAACCCTTTGAAATCAATGCATAATCTCAATGTCGTTTCTTTCTTCTTCACAAACAAGACTAGGGAACCCCAATGTGACACACTTGGGCATATATAACCCTTCTTCATAATCTCTTCAATATGTATTTGCAACTCCTTCAACACTAGTTTACTCATTCTGTAAGGAGTCTTCGATACTGGAGCTTCTCCAGGAATTAAATTTATAGAGAAATCAATATCTCTCTTTGGGGGTAGTCCTAGTATTTCCTTGAACACATCTAAAATATCTTCAAGGAGTACATTATCCTCCATATTTGGCACCTTACCCTTAGATGGTTCCTGTATATGTGTTGCAAATATTTGGCAGCCTTTCCTGTAACACATCTTCAGTTGCATTGCTAAAATTTCTTAGATAATAACTTCCCTAAGAATTCCTTGGATTGTTCTCGAATTTCCTTCCTCATGTAGGTAAGTGAATTCCTTGTTACAACAGTCTAAAAGGGAATGGTGTTGGTATAACCCATCCATACCAATTATAAAGTCATATGATCCCATAGAAAACATGTTCAAATATTCTTTGGTACTCAGTCCATTCATTCCCACTGGACATCATTTAATCAACTCAACAACCTTTCTCTTGGTTCCTATAACTAGCTGCACCAATCAATATTTCCCATTATTTCTTCTTGGCAATTGCAATATTTCAACTACCTTAAGATCTATATAGATATGAGTATCCCCCAAATCAATTAAAATAGTGAGGGAACGGTTATTAATCATACCTTTGACTTCAATCATGTGTGATTGAAACTCGACTTGCTTGTTGGCCAGGGCTACATAGATTCTTGGTACACTTCTTCTTGTGTCCTGCACTATTTTGACTTTCTGAACAGTGTGAAAAAATCTTACTTTGTCACTTATGTGAGGAAAATATATATACCTATGATCTCCTTTACAACCCCAACATTCCATAGGTGTTTGTCTGCCTTGGCCTTTTCCCACCTTCTTCAACCATCCTGGGCTCTCTCAAAACTGGTTGTCATTGAGGACTATTTATGAAAAATGGTGGCTTGTTTCCCTTCAATCTATGTTCCTTCGTGAACTTCCTCCTATATTCCCAACATTTTTGGAAAGTAGGCTTTCCTTTTTGCTGATCATATAAGAATTTTTCTCTCCTTATAGTTTCTTCCAGAGTCTTGAGATCATCATATTGTACTTTATCACTCATGAAAGGTGGAATCCCACTCAGATATATTTGGATCTTGAATGACTCATCCTTAATGAAGGGAACATACTTCAATATCTCCAAGAATATTATTTTATACTCATGAATGGAAATACTTCCTATTTTGAGTTCAAAGAACTCTTTCATTTTCTTGTCATAATACCTCTTAGTTAAGTACTTCTTTTCAAAATGTTTCTTGAATTCCTTCCAAGTCACATTTTTCTCCTTGAGACATTTTACTTGAACCAACTGATCCCACCATATGGATGCCTTTCCTTTTAGTTGGTATATGGAAATTATCCCCTCTACACGAGAAAAATACTTTTGCAATTGGAAGTGCTTTATCATGCCTAATAGCCATGTCTCAACATCTTCATCCTTCTTATGCTCTCCATAAAAAGTAGGAGGTTTGATCTTATTAATTTATCCTTTTAACTCATCTAGGAAATACCTCCTATGTTTTCTGACAGGAGATGGTATGGATCTACATGTGCTCTTCTATGGGAATGCTTTTGGGAGTGTTGGTGATGTCTGCTACCACTCCTTGATCTTCCTTTCTTCTCAGGGGTCCCATGACTTATTGATTTGTTTGAGCCACTCTCCTTATCCAACTTATTTTCAATTCTTTCCATTCTCTACATTAACTTCATGTTGAAGTCTTCTTGTTGGTCCTTGGATTTCATAAGCCTTTCATTATCATCTTTATGGCTTTTGACATCCTTCTACAAAATTTTAATAATTTTCATCTTGCCTACCTCTTTATCTATTTATTCTCCATTCCCATTGGAGTTATATCATTAAATTCCAAAGTGGACATCAATTCCTCTAACCTCATCTTCCTTATTGTAAGCGTCCTTTGCCTCCTCCATTTCTCTTCACTATGGAACAATTTGGTTCATTTTTTACAATTGTTGACTATGAAAAATGTGCAGTCAACCGAAATTTGTCAATTTATCATCCCTTAATAATTCTGTCAGAATAACATAAACCAATCCAACTTAATAAAATAATATCAAACTCCATTTTTGTGGTTCTTGGTTGATACAGAAACCCTCGGGCTTCTATTTCTATTATCTACTCAGTTCTGCAACAATTTTTAGGTGCTATCCCCTTTTCTTCAGCCCTTAATTTTCATGTGACCACGATTGTGACCAAGTGCTATTAGTTGGTAGCTTATCTAGATTTTTTCAACTTCAAGGCTTTGAAGCTTCAGAGGTTAACAAAGAACATCACTACAAATCTTCTGGAGTGCCAAATTGGTGAATTCGTGAAGTGGGGAAGATCAATGGTCCACGACTTCCCAGCCTCCAAGGGTTGATATTTAGTACGAAAATCCAGGCTTCGGGGCTCTGAGACTTCATATCTTCAAGACTTTGGAGCTTCAGGGTTTTGGGAATTAAGAACTTTGGGGCTTCAGGATTCGGTCGATTTCAAATATACACACACCAAAACTATGAAACCATGAATCTCTGAATATTTCCATGTCACCTATGGTGACGTCATCACGTCACGTCACTTCGACGCTACGGGACTTCGGGGATTTCTTCCTCCCACTCTATCATGAACCATTTCTTTCAGGGTACTAAGTCTCTGGACTTCACGATCTGGCACCACACATCCACTATGACCATCAGGGGCCCCACCATCCATGCTCAAGAGGAGGGAAACATTTTGAAATATTAGAAGCAGGCATGTGGCCCAATCAGACTGGTGACTCATGTCATGTCCTAACTGGAATTTCAATCTTCCAAGGGTTCTTAAATCACTGACACGTGGCACACATCCCATGTTTCCATGTCATCCTTGGTGACATCATCAAGCCACATCACTTTCGGACTTCGGGCTTCGATGGTTTTACACTTGCATACTCCAATTCTCCCAAACACTCAACTCCTAAGATTTCTTACCTTCTTGGGGTCCACATAGTACAATTTTCTTCATATAAGAGGGTGACATGTGGTCCCATGTGTTAGATTTATTTTGGTCCAAAAAGGTCATCAAAAAGTACCATTATGACTGACATGTGGTAGGACTATGAAAATCCATGTCACCCTAGGTGACGTCATCATGCCAAGACACTTCGGGACATCATCCTTCAGGAGATTTCACCTTAGCACACCATGTTTCTCCTGAACATCGGGCTCCCAAACAAGTCGATCTTCTTACATGCATCTCCTTTTGTGAACATCCTGGATGAACTCCAGACTTCAAGACTCTGGGCTTTAGAAGATTTTACACTTGCAAACTCCAGTTCTCCCAAACGTCAAACTCCCAAATCAATCCAATATGTTGACATGTGTCCTCTTGGATGGATGGTCTAGATTAACTTTGGACTTCGAGATTTTTCACCTTAGTACACCCTATTTCTCTTGAATGTCAAACTATTGAATACCTATGATCTGTAGATACATGTCTCTTTTAAAAAATGGTCTGGATTAATTTCACACTTTGGGACTTTGGGAGTTTGCGCCTTATCACACACTATTTCTCTTGAATTCTAAATTGTTGAATACCTATGATCTACAAACACGTGTCTCTTTTAACAAATGGTCCAGAGTAACTTTGAACTTTGGGACCTCAGGAGTTTTCACTCTAGCACACTCCACTTCTCCCAAAGTGTCCAACTGCAAAATTTTCCAACTCTTGTGAGATCAATGACTCACAATAATTCTCGCACAGATCTGTTGACTGAGATATACTCTTCACCACTACTTCTTACCTTATGTTCTTGGCTCCATATAACGTTCGAGTACTTATCACCATATCTATGGTGTAGATCCACTACGAGACTTTAGAGCAGCGACACTTTGACCCCCTTTGGCCCTATAACACATAAACTTCTTCGAAGTTATGAAGTCCTAATGACTTAGTGGTTAACCTTCATGCACTTTTCTCCATATCTGACAGTTTTGAAGGATCCTCCTTCTCCCAAAGAGATCCTACAACACAAAACCATGATTTTTTTGGTTTATTTCTCCGTGGCTATTTCTTAAACCGTTATGCCTCATGTGTTCTTGAACGCAGTTCAAGTGTTCTCTCAGTAGTCTGGGATGCTTTGAAATTCAAATTTTTTCCCTCTTGACACATATTCACTTTGAGATTTTGATTACATAAGAACGTTTACAACCCAATTAAGGCTTAGTGTCAAAAAATGGGTTCTGAACTTCAATTTGTTCCATTTCGAAAACAATTCCTTCTGAACGTTTTGCTTCAACTTCCACTAACATGGACCATCCAAGCTCAGTGTTGAAACCATGGATCTGATACCAATTGTAATGTCCCCAACCACCAACAAGCTGGGAAACACCACTATTGAAAATGCTCTGATACCAATTTTTAACATCCCTAGCCACGGACAGGCTGGGCAACATCACTATTGAAAACACTCTGATACCATTTTTTGGCATCCCCGTCCATAAACCAACAGACCAGTCCATGCCACCAAATAAATTTCATGCTATGATACCATATATATTTATATACATATCTATATAATGAAATTTAAACAGTTATAACATTATGTTCATACACATATTCATGCATAAATAACATTAAAACATACATACAATATATATAAATGATTCTAATAACATTATAACTTGATACCAAGATACACATCATACAGAGAACATATATTTGGTACTTATATTTTAATACATGACCACCAACTGTGTGTAGACATTCCATGAACCTCCCAACCTTAGACCACGTTGCTCATCACACTTAGCAGTGGGTCACCCCTAAGCTGGGACTAAACTCCACTGGGATAGGGATTCCTAGGTTTGGAAAGGACAAAAGGAAAGTCATATAGATCAAAAAGAAGGATTTTCTCCCAAGAGCCACTTACTCCCACATCCTACAGACCCTCATTCCCCACATGCCTATCCCACTCTAGGAGTGTACATCCTCACTATCATAAGTCCATCAACTTCCCACCTCCCTTCCAGGGCTTCAACAATAGGCTGGAACAAAAGTCACTGAGTACTATAGCTACTACTAGACTCCCTCTAGGAGAACTCACTTCCTCAGCACACTCTCTCACCTTGAGATAGTTTCTCACAGGCCTGACCACCTGCTTCTTCAATTCCACTCCTAAGTCTAGCGGGTAACCACAATAGAAAAATTGGGTATGGGCTCTGGTAATGACAACAAGCCACACAATTCCAAATAAAATGTGGGTAACAACAACAAATGGCTAAGGCGTGATCTGTCTCAGGCATTATGCAGTCGTGTTGTGCTTCACAGGAAAAAAAAACGGGATAGCTTCATGGGTGCAAAGGTTTCAGAATTTGTAGGGATCGATGATCGAGGCAATGGCTAGTTGTGACAAGGATCTCTTTGTCTCATTGCATGCATTAGTGGGGAGTATGGAAGACTTGCGAGAGTGGAGAGGATTGCAAGAATGGTGAGGGAATCCCCAATGAGCTGAATTTCCCACCTAAAAACTACATGCACCTAGGTTGACACGTGTATTCCCAAAGCTGCATGAGCTCCACTTAACACTTGTTCCCCTTTCCCTAGGAACTTAAGACAACATAATTTATGTCACCCTTAGCCTCTCGAAAATAAAAATATAGTATTATTCCTTTAGAGGTAATCCCTCTAGCTTATCCCCTTTCCGTTCCCTACCTAATGGATCTTAGTCCCCCATAATGCTTTCTTCGTGGTCGGTCTACATACAACGATATAATTTTATTAATGATGTGACTATTTACATATAAAAAATCAGGTTGTTGGCCTTTAACATCTAGGCGCTCCTGCCTAATAACTGTTAGGCGAAATATATGTCGTTATAATAACGTTGTAGTACTTGCCCAACCATTTAATTGTCAACCCGGGGTACGTAGACTGACGAAGCACATGCACTGTATATGCAGGACTGGAGTATAACTAATCTAATCTAATCTATGTTGCTGAAATCAAACTGATCTAAGAAAGCATTGAAACACTAACTAGGAAAGCATGAAATTGCCTAAGGGAAATACAACATGTGAAGAG
>JZKD02S0085669.1:513789-528773 GCA_000966675.3 Picea glauca | reverse complement strand
AAACCCAAATGTATTTATGAAAAGGGTATGACGAAGGTTTAATTGGGCGATGAAATGTAAGGAATAGTGAAGGGAAAGGTGGATGAAAATACGACATTTCTGAGTCCCAACAATAACCATATAGGCCTACCAACTTATAATTACTTGGTTCACCATCCTACAAAACATGTTACAATCACAATTATAGTCAGGGCTCGGCCTTGGGATATTACACCATAACCTTATGGATTGTATATTTATTGGATGATATAGGTGGCAAGATAAAGGGGTGATGATTCATGTGAACAAGTAGCTCGTGCATTTGTTTAGCATAAAAATTGATGGGAGTATTCAATTTCATTTGTGTGGAGTATGCATAAATGAAATGAAGTTGTAGTCGATAAGAGCTTAATATCCTACAAGATCCTTTATCGACTGTCAACTACGATTTCATCTCCTTTATTTATATCTATATGTGATTTATTGTCTTATATGTGAGAAATTGGTTTAATATTGGAATTCTTCTAAGGAGATAATGGAACACATGCAAAGTGTTCAAAAAGGAGATCATTACCTACAATAGAAGGAATACTCTAAAAGAGTCTATAATTGATTGTGGGGACTTTCCAAAGGAAATTTCAAGTAATGAAATTTGGTCTAAATACTACATTTGAACCATTTGAAGATGATCATAGCTTCAAATCATAACATCAAGCAGGAAATGCAATGGGTGGGCACTGTAAAACATATAGAAAACATACCTTGCAATAGAAATGATTTAAAATTGAGACCTTTATTTAGGGAAATCGATCATTCTCTACATGATATTGCCACAAACCATCCAACGTGTTCTTCGTCCCTCTTTTGCACATGCAACTATAAAATAGGCACCCAGTTATCAATTACTAATAGAATAAAGCCAATGGGCTAACTAGACTATAAAAAACACATCAAAACCCTTACCTTATCAATGTCCTTTCGCCAGGTCTATTAGCCCATACAAATTGATAAGAGTTTTCCAAGAGTTGAATTTCCATCGCCAAGACCTTCATAACCCCTTCAACGTGCCCCTTCTCCCTACAATGTTTTTTAGTTGATGTTACTAAAATTCTTCTTGTTTACAAGCGCCTACAATCATTGCAAGGGAAATAGTATTTTCCATCTCCCTTTGCCTCCAATGCCTCTTTAAACTAAATAAGCCTCCATTAATTTTCATTGATCATATATTTATTTGACACGGTAATTGCCTATAAGAACCAATTAAATATTTAAAAGATCAAATTTTGTTAAAACATTGAAAAAAAATTAAATTAAAATTTCATATACTTCGAGGTCCAATCACAGGAAATATATGTTGCAATCCTAAATTTTGAAAACATTATTAAAGGAATAATAATTTTTTTTAAACATTGAAAAAAAAAATTTAAAAATTCATATACTTCGATGTTCAATCACACAAAATATATATAGCAATGCTAAATTTCGAAAAAAAAATATTAAAAAAATTATATTTGGTTAAAACATTCATGTTAAAAAAATTTGAAATTAATTTTTTTTGACATAGCTTTATATTAAAAGTGGCAGAAAAATAAAAAAATACTAACCTTGCAAGTCTGAAATCCGAACTATGTAGATCGAGAATTGGATGTGCTAAACCGGTACCCATCCTAAAAAACAAAACTCAATCAATCATTAGAACAATTGTCACAACTATAGGAAATTAGTCAAAATTTGTGTTAAATACATGTATTTAGAGATCAATGCTCGTCAATATAGCAATAAAAATAAATGATTTGACCCCGAAAAATGTCAATACTCATTGCACTGCATGTCTGGCTCGCACGTGTGGCACAAGTGTCGGTATAGCGATGAATATTCATGGATATAGAGACAATTTTTTGAATCTGTCACTGTATCGCCAAATGTCGAGGCCAAACAAATAAAAATTAAAAGAAATCTAAAATTTAATTCATTTTTCCAGGAATTCAAAAAACGTGGAAATATTTCATTGCATTTTGAGGCCATATGTACTAGTGATTGAGCCACTTTTGATGTGGTGAATGGGTGTTGAAGGGTGCAAAAATGAACATATTTGGATAGAAATCTACTCCCATCATGATTTCTATCTTATTTCTCAATTTAGGTACGCCAACAAGGAACTCCATAGAAGTATCAGTCTAAATAGTAGGTGGAATCAGGAGGGGTTGGTGTGTGCCTGGAGTCGTAACTGTTTTATTTTTATAGAATTCATCGATATCACATTTATCCAGAAATGTGTGAATGTCCTATTTCATACATTCTTAGAAATATGAATATTTGACCTATTCATAGGTTTTGGTAAAGCATCAATGCTCAGTTGTGGGTGAAGCATGAAGCTATGAAAACACCATGGATTTAAGTAGCGATTATTTTCTCAAATATATATTACTTTTGTAAAGAATCTCTTCATAGTGCCAAGAGTATCCTAGATAATATTTAGGATGGTATTGTAATTATTCTATCATGCAAGAACATTTAGGGTCTTGCATCCATCCCTGGAAAATTTCTTGGAGCTAATCTAGTATAGTGAAGGAGAGGGAAAAGAGGGACCCTTATTCTTCATATTTCATAGAAAGAGCATCAACAACCACATTTTCTTCTCCCTTATTGTAAATGATCTCATAATAATATCCAAATATCTTGTTCATCCATTGGTTTTTCTTCGAGGATGAAATTCACTATTCCAGAAAATACCTGAGGCTATGATGATTAATTTTAATTTGGAATCATTCCCCCAATAGATAAGGATGTTAGAGATCCATTTCATGAAAAATAGCCAACATTTCATTTTCATAGATTGATTGGGTCACTTGTAATCCTCTAAAGGCACATTAAAATTATTTTAGGAAAAATTTGTAATGATAGAGTAAATGGACAACATGATTCATATGGGAAAAGATGGGATTTCTAGATTTTACTATAGATCATACTATCATCAAATAAAACTAAGGAAATGCGATGAAGGAAATGATGGAAGATGTGATTCATGACACTTTGGAAATTAGAGGGAGAATTACACAAGCCAAAGGGAATGGCCAAGAAATCTTAGTGAAACTCATGAGTTATAAATGCAGACTTGGGAATATCTTACACTTTCAAATGTATATAGTGGTAGCCAAAAAAAAAAAAATTTAGTAAAGTACTGAGCACCGCTTAACTCATCCAATAGGTAATAAATGATAGGAATTTTAAATTCTTTGATGGTGACTTTGTAGAGGGCGTGAAATTCATGACACATGCACCGAGTGGCTTCTTTTTTTAGTACAATGACCATAGCATATAAATAGGGGTTGGTACAAGGATGGATAACACCCACTTTGAGAAATTCTTGAAAATATTTCTAAATTTCTTTATTCTGGGAAAATGGATGATGATAAGGGATAATATTGGTATGAAGACTACCCAATACTAGAGGAATGGAATGATCATGGATGCCATGGTAAGGGGTAAGTCTATGGGGTGTGGTAAAAACAATTGGGTGTTCGGAGAGTGCATATGTGAGGTCATGATACATAGAGGGTGTATCAACTTCTTAAATGGAATCGAGTTGGGAAATAATTCCAAAATGACCATTTTTTAGGATATTTTCGATTTGATGCGAACTTATTATACTAGGGAAACTGATTTTGATTCCTTGGAACTAATATTTCTCTCCCTCCTATTGGAATTGCATGGTTAATTACTTAAAATCCATGAGGATGGGGTCAAGAGTGTGTAACCATTCCTTATAGAGAACAATATAAAAACCACCCATGTCCATAGGAAAAATATGATATTTCAGGTGGTACTAACCAATTTGGTGGTGCACATTTTCACAACACCCCCGACATTTCATGAAACTACCATTGTAAATCATGATTTGAAATTTAGTGATTTCACAAATATAACAATTGTTCTCTTGGGAAATGAAACAATGAATAAAATTGTGGGTGCTTCCACTATCAACTAGGATGATGACCTTCTGATGCTTAATGTAGCCAATTAACTTGAGGGTTTAGTGATAAGAGAAGCCAATGAGGGAATTCAGTGAAATCAATGGTTCAAATTCTGGTGGATCAGAGGGAAAAGTAAGATCAGTTGGCATAGTTCGCTCCATGAAAGTGGAAACCTTTTCCTCTTCTTTAGAAACATCGACAGAAATTTCCACAAAAATATTATTTTCCTTAAAAAAAATTCCTAGAAAATATTTGTCATCAAAATTATAGAAGATACCCTTGAGTTGGCATTCAACCATTTCTACCTTGGTTAATTTCTAGATCCTTAAGGGAGTGGCATGAGGGGTGGGATTTGTGGGTTTTGAGTGAGGAATAAAATAGTGTTTAATGTTTTGGGAAGAGGCAACCTATTGTGCTTCCTTAACTTGTTTAGTATATTCCAACGAAGGCATTGGGTGAGAAATTAGGATTTGGGCATGGATTTCATCTTTTAGGACACTCATAAATCATCCCATGAAAAAGGAATTTGACATGATCTCCATGGAGAAATCTGAGTTCTCAAAAGCAGTTACAAATTCTTCCACTATGCCATATTGTTTCAACTTTTTCAAACAACCTCAATGGTGTGTGTTGGTATCAAGGAATTCATAAATATTTGTAACAAACTATTTCCAAGTCACATACCCATGGCATGCATTTTACACCATTTCCACCATTTCCAATGTTCAAGATCTAGATAGAGAATGCCATAACATTTTTTTGCTAACTAATCAGTAAATGAAAATTCAAATTTCTTTAAATTCTTCCAATTATTACTATGATAAATATTAAATGATTACCATGCCTTGCATATGCAATGAGTATGCAAGTCTACACTGTATAATCCATGAATAATTATTTAAAATTAAAACTTAACATAGTTAAGCAAGGTAACATCATAAACACATAAAAGAAAGTTATATTTTAATTAAAACATTAACTAGCTACAAAGATCATATGTTTTTCCAAGCCATAGACTCTTCTCCTCATAAACTCTCAGTAGTAGGTCACCCACAAGTTGAGGCTAGGACTCCACCAGGGAAAATGATTCTTAAGCCAAACTTAGGTATTATAGATAGTATAATTAAATTGGGGCCAACATGAAAAATCCTACAATCATTTCTATCTCACAACCTCCCATTCCCCACAACCTACCCCACCCCAGGAAGTGTAACCCTTCTCTTCTCAACAATCATTTGACTATCCCACTTCCTTTCCATGCCTTCAAAAATAGGTCATACATGAAATATTAGAGTGCTCTAGAACCTGTAACATAATTCTTCTCTATGAATTGCAACACTCACTAACCCAAAACACTACAAAAAAAATTCCCAACAGTTTTCTCACTAGAAGAGAATTCTCGTGGGCTTGGTAGCCCACTTCCTCAACCCAAACATCACCAAAATTATTTGGTGCATTCCATTGTAAAATATCTCCAAGAACAGACACTACTAATGGATTGAAGGGATTGTATGAAAGAAAATAATGATAGTGATAATGATAATAACTCCCCCAAAATTACACTAGGTTCCCACTTTAACTATGCAGGTTCCAAACATGGAACTTGTCTTGTTGGGAACTACATGGGCTGCACTTGGTGAAATATTTCCCTCCTTTAGGAACATAGAATAAATTATATCACATCATTTATAATTTCATAAATCTTATTATGATATTCCCTTGTCTTAAGCACCCTCATATTAGCCCCTCTTCCAGACTATTACCCTGCTTTCCCTCTAGTGGAGTTATTACCCTCCCATACTCTTTTATTTGATTGGTTTGGAACAATAATGTATTTTTATTAATTTTATTGAGTGTGATTACATATTACAATGGTATTATTTATAACCTTTTAAATCTAGGCTCTCTAACCTAATAATCACATAGGCACTCTAACCTCAAAACATATACACATTGGAAATCTAGCTCAAAATATCCTGGCTGACCAGCCTGTAAAGTATTTACAAATTTACAATTGGGTTCATCCTAGGGCTATCAATTTCCTCTCCCCATTATTTATTCACTATTATTAGTGCATTATATACACATGTATAGTTAATTTATTCAAAAATATTCAAAAATATGTTGTTACTCCTCCCGCATGGCATCCTCATGCTCCCAGGTTGCATCTTCATGACCTTAAGTAGCATGTATACCATACCTTTACCAAATTTGTTGCTCAATTATACAACATCTGGACTTTCCGATCCAACATGTACATCGGGTGAACTTGGAAGTGTCCTTCTTGATCCATCTAAATCAAATTCCAATCAATTAGACAATTAGCATCGCGCACATACTTTTTAAGCAAAGAAACATGGAATACATGATGAATGCACATGGATATAGGTAGTGCAAGCATGTGTGCAACATGACCGATATTCTCTAGTATTTCAAAGGGTCTATAATATCTTTTTGCGAGGTTGAGCAATTTCCTGACTTCAACAAGCTTCTCTTGGCCTTAACTTTTAAGAAAAAATGGTCACCAACTTTAAATTCTCCGTGAGTTCTTCATTTATCTGCATAATGTTTTTTTCCTATCTTTATCAACCTTCAAATTTTGGTTTATTTTGATCATATTTTCTTCCATTTCCCTGATAAATTTTGGTCCAACCACTCCTCTATCATCTAGGTTATACTAGCTCACTGGCTTATTGCACTTTCCGCCATATAATGCTTCAAATGGGCACATATTTAAAGATGTTTGATACCCATTATTAAAATAAAATCAACTAGGTGTAGATAATCTTCCCATTTTGACAGTTTATCCATCACATACATCCTCAACATATCCCCAAAAACTTGATTAAAACTATTTTCTTTCCCATTTGACGTTGGATGATATGTTTTGATGAAATTTAGATTTGTCTTGAACCCTTTAAATAATCCTTTCAAAAAATTTGATGTAAAACTGGGATGTATTTTAGAAAAAATTATGTGAGTAAAAACATGAAGAATGAAAATTTCCATCATATAAATGTCTGCAATGTTATCTACCTTATGAGTTAGCTTCACTAGAATAAAATGAACAACTTTGGTTAGCTTATCCAACACCACCATGACGGAATATTTTTTCTTCGTTGTTCTGGGAAGTGTAGGATCCTCTCTAACAGAACCTAGAATTTCATAAATTTAAACATAACATTTCTATTATAATTTCTGTATGGTTCTATATTCAACAAAATAACAGTTCATGGCTTAGAAAAATTCAAAATGGGTAGCATGATATAAATAACATATTGCATAATTGATCCAGATTATTTTCGGCACGAAATGAGATCGGAGATATAATAAAGAAATGCACAGAGATATCATAGATATTCAATAATATAATAGAAATGTATCAAAGATGCATCCATAAACATAGATATACATTAATACACGATTTCTGTTAATGAAAGAAATGTACAGAGACTATAAAAATACAAAGTGAAAGACTCGCTAGAATGGTGGCAGCTTATCTCTGAGAAGAGATGTGATGGCTAATCGCATTCACAAGAAGATGATTACAATGAGGATCTGAAGGCATTTTTACAATAATTAGCAATGCCAAAAACCCTACACATCCAAAAACCTAACCCTAGGAGATGAAGCGCCAAAACTCATGTGGGCCCTGTTTGGGTAAGTGAGTACATCAACTTCTAGGGGTCATAACTTTTGCATACGATCTTTGTTTTAGGTGTGTGATAGCTCGTTGGAAAGGTATCATTGAGGAGATTCATTTTTTAGGCTCATTCATGCATTTATCTATCATTGAGAACCTCTATATTGAAAAACCTTCATTTGGGCCCTCAAAATGGCCCCGGAAGTTAAAACCTGCTAGAAATAGTAAATTACCAAAATTGCCAGAAAACAGTTTTGAGCCATTTGGAAAAGGTGTGTGGCCAGAAATATCCACATGGATAAATCCTCCCTCCTTAGGAATCAATGGTATCCATTGCGTTGAGTTCCCTGGGGAGAGGGAAAAGTGTTTGTTGAATATGCATCTTGGTGAGCTCCTTGTCTTGCTGGAGACGTCGCGCTGCTTAGTTTATGGAAATCTGTCATGAACCTGTTGAGTTTGAGGATATTCAACAAGTCAAGATACATGAGAGGAAGATGTGCAGAAGGAATATTTACACTTTTTTGCAGCCTTGTCGACCTGCTTCTGTTGGATAGAAGGTACTTGGGGCAAGGCTGTAGTGGTTGCAGTGTCCTTTTGTTCTCCTTTTCAACAGATTGTGAAGAAGCTGAATTTTGCATTATGAGATACTACCTTGCAGGAATTTTTAGGTAGAACAGTAGTCGTAAATACCTTTGGTATTCTATAGAGATGAACCCCCAAAGTAACAATGACACTATTGGGTCGAGACTCATAAACAAAATGGCGTCTCCACATATATGGTTGGACCAAGAGAACATTACAGTCATCCAGTGGGGAAAAATAACATAATACCTCATCCTTGAAGGGTTGGATGCCGTATGAAAATTGACACTTTTGGTTGACACAAAGATCTCATCCTTGTCAAAGCCACCCAATGTTGTATGGCTGCGGGTGTGGTGTTGTCGACAATCCCAACCGTTTGACGACCTCTGCTGAGATGAGGTTTTTTTGGCTTCCTCTATAAACAATAAAATGTAGTGGGGTCCCCTTCAACTACATCTGTGAATGAAAAAGGTGCTCCCCCTCTTTAGTATCTGTTGGTTCTTCTGGTTGAATTGTTGCAGTCATGACAATAGCAGTGGGGTCTGCATCAATGATATGTCCTTTACTAGTATTTTCAGAATTAGATTTTGAATCAGGGTTCAACTCCTTGTCTTTGATCTCAACCACCAATGACTGTTTTGAGCGACATTCATCGATGTTGTGCCAGGGGCTTTTGTGGAAATCACACCATTTTACAGTGTTCTTCTTTGTCTTCTTGTGACCCTTCTTTTCCTGTGTCTTGGACTAGTTTTCGGGAGACTATTTGTTAGGTTCGTCTTTGTCATAATTTGATTGTTGTGGATTTGCAAACCCAAATTCCCATTTGTTCTAGTGCTTAAATTTCTGCTCAATTTTAACAGCATATTGATAAGCAACACCAAGTGATGAGATGTCCATAAAATCCATTTCAGTCTGGATGTATCTGTGTAGATCCCCATGGTATTTTAGAACCAAATCTTGCTCGAAGTCTTTGATACCCAGCTTGGTGTGCAAGGTATGGAAGGTATTGATGAACTCCATAACTTCTTGGCCCCTCTCTTGCTGCAATGTGGTTTATCTCATGTACTGGTCCTCATAGTTTCCAATAGGGTAATATTGTTCTTTTACCACATCCACAAACAAATCCCAAGTGGGATCGCCCCATATATTCCAGACTCCTCTGTCGAACTTTGCTCCCAGTAAGTTTCCCACCAATCTTTGACATGAGGGAGAGCTTTAAGGAGTGTGAAGGTGATCTTTTCTTTGTCAGAAAAATTATGAACAGAGAAATAACCTTTTAGCAGAGTTAACCATTTTTATAGGGCTTCTGCATCTATCTGTCCTTCAAATACAGGAATATAAAAATTAACTTCTACCTTGAAAGGCGAGGTTCCTCCAAAGTGGCCACTTGATGAAGATGCGCCTGATTCTATCGGCATGCGTTGAAGGATGTGGGAAAAATTCTCCATCATTTCGTCCCTCTGTTGTGTGAGAGCTTAATCAAGCAACATATTGATAGGATCGCCTGCTCCATAGTTTTTCTTTTCTTCCACCATTGAGGTTTTATTAGGTGTGCAAGAGTGATTGTCTTCAAGAGAGACAAGATTGAGACCCAATTTTTTATAATCGGACCTCGTCGGGCACATGCACTAAAAAAATGATCAAGAGCAGCCTACTATGATACCACTGATTCGGATTATTTTCGGAACGAAATGAGATCAGACATATAATAAAGAAATGCACAAAGATATCAAAGATATTCAATAATATAACAGAAATTTATCAGAGATGCAACCATAAACACAGATGTACAATAATACACAATTTCTATTAATGAAATAAATGTACAGAGACTCTAAAAATACAGAGTGAAAGACTCGCTAGAATGGTGGCAGCTTATCTCTGAGAAGAGATGTGATGGCTACTCGCATTCACAAGAAGATGATTACAATGAGTCTCTGAAGGATTTTTTACAATAATAAGGAATGCTAAAAACCCTAGAAATCTGAAAACCTAACCCTAGGAGATGAAGCGCCAAAAGTCATGTGGGGCCCATTTCGGTAAGTGAGTACATCAACTTCCCGAGGTTGTAACTTTTTCATACGATCTTTGTTTCAGGTGTGTGATAGCTCGTTGGAAAGTTATAGTCGAGGAGATTCATTTTGGGGGATCAATCATGCCTTTAGTTATTATTGAGAACCTTTATCTTGAAAAACCTTCATTTGGGCCCTCAAAATGGCACCGGAAGTTAAAACCTGCTAAAAATAGTAAATTGAGAAAATTGCCAGAAAATTGTTTTGAGCAATTTGGAAAAGGTGGTGGCCACCGATATCCACTTGGATCAATAACATACACATCATAATAAAATAATGAACCATCATACAATAATGAACATGCCATAATAATGAACAAAAATACCTCTCAAGTGATGTTTTTCCCAACTCTGTATGTCCAAGTTGAAGTTGAAACTATGCCCAAGCTGCTCTACCAAACTCTTCCCAAAACTAAAGCTTTCCTCCTAGCCAACTAGGAATAGAGCCTCTTTGACTCACTAGCTCCAAGATTATGTAAGGATTCCTGGAACCCGAGCCCAAAACTCCCAGCAACAGATGCTCCCCTGTAACAGTCCACCAAACTCCAATGAGTTCCTCAAGCCAAAAAATGGAACCAACCTCCACAAGCTACTACAACCCCAAAATAGCAATACATTCCTCTCCTCTCCCAAAATGATGCACTCTCCCCCCAAAATTTCCAAAGTGCTCTCTCAAATTTTTTTCCTCCTCTTATCCTCCTCCCCCCCTTCTCTCATTCACCACCTTCCCCCTTTCATTAAGACTCACCCACCTTATCCCTTCATTCCATGCCAACCACATTATCCCCTTCTCTCATTAATGGTTCCCTCATTTGATACGTTAAGTTTCCATTTAATAAATTTAAAATTTGTTAAACTAAATTCATTAACCAAATATTTAATCATGAAATTAATTAACTAATATACATTAAAACATTATTTAATTAGGACAATTAATTAATTACTTAGGGTTGTTACATACACCCACCCTTAAGTAAACTTCATCCTAAAGTTAAAGTATTTTATGATACAAGGGAAAAGACACATGGTTCACACATTCATATCAAATAACCGACATTATTAGTAAGTAAGCCAAGAAAACTCGTACATACTGGTGTACATGTACAAGAAATGCATGTGTAGCTAGTACATATAAGTCTTGTGCATGTACTAATAACAATAAATATAACCCTTATAGTAATTTATGTATGCATCGAATCCAATCAACAAGACTATTCATTTTATAATAGATAATATACCTATGGAATGTTTGTGAATTCCCTTAATTACAATAATTTAGCTCAACAATTTTATTTAGACAACTGTGGTTTAGTTACATAATTATGAATTATCATATATACACATTTCTTTTGAGAAGGAAAAACAATAAATTCCACCATAAGGCAAATCTCCATACACTCTCAACTATTTCTACTCATCCTTCCTCCCTAACTTACTTCCATGTTCCATTCCTATCCTTCCTTTGCTGGACTATCTTGGAGTGACAACTATATTGACCTAAATCCAAATAGAACCCATAAGTGGAAGTGTCACTATCTTGACCAAGATTCCCTAGCAGGAAACTGACAGTAATCATCACACATCTAGGGGAGTCTGAGCTAACACCGTCCTCCCATGACTCCAGGTTTCGAAGGATACATGGTGAGAAATGCCTCCACCCCTCCTAACATAACTAGGGTCCACACCCTACAATGGAATATACAGTGGCACCATGTTGTTGTGCATTTTGTCATCATTTATTCATTTTTGGGAAATCTCATCACCTAAAATCCTACACCGGTCCACATATCATAGCAATGCATCCAAACCAATATAATTTCACATACAAAGATTCATACCATATTGTTTCTTGATTAGTGGTCATGACATCCACTTTCATTATCATTATTACTTGGCTATTCTTAGCCCAATGACTTGCAGATTAGTCTGTAACACAAACTCATACATATCTTTGCATTATCATCATGTAATTGCATACAACCATAATTTCAATTTGGTATCCACGTACCAAAAACTTTAACATCAAAGTTTTCAAGTTAGAAATAGATCTAATAATATCCCCATAATTCAATTAATGTTACCCATTCATAGAATTATCATTTACATAATAGATTGCATCATATCCAGCATCATTCAAATAGCACTTAAACCTTCATAGGATTCACATTCACACAATATATCACATCATATCCATCATCATCAAGAATAGCTAAACATTCATAGAATTTACATTCATATAGTAGATCGCATCATATCTATCATCGTCAATGACATTTAACAATTCATAGAATTTACATTCACATATTAGATCGCATCATATCCATCATCATCAATAACAACTAAAAATTCATACAGGTTTCTACATCTTAAAAGTTCAAGTGTATCATTAATAGTGTCACTATGAATAATATAAAAAAAAGTGATTAGGCCTCAGGTAATCCTAGTTGTCTAATTCAAATGGTGGTGTTACATACACCCAACCTTCGAGAAACATATCCTCGAGGTGGTCAAAACTGAGGGATAATCTCGTCATAATGCCTCAACATCCTCCCAAGTAACAGAAATTGGACTAAACTTGTCCCACTGGACCTTAACTTGGTCTACCAGACGGTTCCTGAGTTGTCAGACTCTACGGTCCAATATGCGTAATGGTTCTACCATGAGGGTTCCCGCATCCGATACCTACAATTCCTTCCAATTTATTTTATGTGATTCATCAGCAACATAATGGTGTAGAACAAATAGAAGAAAAACATTATGAGTTTTATGCAAGTGGGGTGGCAGTACGAGACGATAGATGACGAGTCCAATTTTTTCTTGGATTTTGAACGGTCCTATAAATCGAGGTCAACTTTGTCCCCTTCCTGAACTGAATGGTACTCTTATTAGGCCTGATACGAATGAAAACCTGATCTCCCACTTTATAACTTCGATCAGTCCTATGTGCATTCGCATAACTTGTTTATCTATCCTGTGCTTCCTTTAGTCTCTGCTTAATCTGAATCACTTGTTCCTCCATCTCTTGAATCAATTCTGGACCATCTGTTACTCGGTCTTCTAACCTCTCCCAACTCAATGATGTTCTACATGGCCTTCCATACAAAGATTCGTAGGGTGGCATTCCGATGGAGCTATGAAAATTGTTATTGTAGGCGAACTCCACCAAAGGTAGGTACTTCTCCCAATGGGTTTGATTATCCATGACATACATTCTAAGCATGTCTTCTATCACTTGATTTACTCTCTTAGTTTACCCATGTGTTTCAGGATGATAAGTTGTGCTCATGTTCAACTGAGTGTCGAATGTTGAATGCAAACTTGTCCAAAACCTAGAAGTGAATTTCAAGTCCCTATCTGAAATGATATTCTTAAGTATCCCGTGAAAACGGATGACCTCACTTACAAACACGCGTGCCACATCAGTGACATCATAAGTGTCTCTAACCAGAATAAAATGATCACTCTTGGTTAACTTATCAACTATCACAAGAATGACATTGTGTCTATGACATGTGAGCAGCAACCCCACCAAAAAATCCATAGAGATGATTTCCCACTTGGACATAGGGACATCATCTGGTTGTAGGAGACCTTCCGGGTGATGGTGGTTGGCTTTCACTTGTTGACACTCTAGGAAATTGGCGACAAAATGGAGTACATTGTGCTTCATTCCTACCCAAAAGAAGAGTTATCTCATGTCTGCGTACATCTTCTTCACACTTGGATGCACACAGTAAAGTGATCTATGGGTTTCCTTTAGTATGATGCTTAAAATATCCCCACTTTTGGGGATCTACATCCTTCCTCAATATCTTAATAGTTCATCAGCTTCCAGAGTATATCCTTCATACTTTGGATCTAATTGCCTCCCACTCTAGAGGTTTGAGGTAACCTTTAAATACCAACTGTCCCCAAGGATTTGCGTCAACACATGTTCCCTCAAATTGAATTTTAACGGTACCAAGGGGAAGACACGTGGCCTCCTACTCAAGGCATCCATGACCACATTCTCTTTTCCCTTGATATATGAAATACCAAAATCGTACTCACTCATGAACTCACTCCATCTTCTTTTCCTGGCATTCAGATCCCTTTGAGTGAAGAGATGTTTTGAGCTTTGATGGTCCATTTTGAGCTCAAAGTTTCTCCCTAATAGATAGTGCCTCCAAAGTTTCAGAGCTAGCATTACAACTGCCAACTCTAAATCATCAGTAGCATAAAGCTCCTCATGTTTCTTCAAATTCCTTGATGCATAAGCTATCACTCCTCCATTCTGCATTAGTACGGCCCCCAACCCTTGCTTCGAGGCATCCGTGCAGACTGTGAAGTCCTTTTCCATATCCAACAGTCGTATAATTGGTGCACTAGTTAGTAACCTTTTAAGCTTGATGAATGGACTACCACATTCGTCTATCCATTCATACTTTACCCCCTTGTGCTACAAAGTGGTGATGGGTTTCGCTATTTTAGAGAATCCTTCCACAAATCTCTGATAACAACCTACTAGCCCCATGAAGCTTCTTACCTCATGAGCATTTTTTGGCACTAGCCACTCCATAATGGTCTTTACCTTTTCTGGGTCCACAGAGATTCCTTGTTAAGAACCAAACATTAATATATCATAGAAAAACCTCAGGAAAAGTACTCAACGCCTTGAAAAAGAGATAATTTTAGATAATAAGCCTCTTCGAGGCGGCAACCTCCTTTTACCCCACTTAAATGTTCAAGTACAAGA
>JZKD02S0085669.1:494296-505138 GCA_000966675.3 Picea glauca | reverse complement strand
TGTATTTTTTTTTTTATGCCAAGCATGGTTTCGTGGCCTTGGCTTTGGCACTTGGTCCCTGGTGTAAGGAAGACAGGGGATCTACCCATCTAAAGGACTCTACGGCTCCTTCCTGTGCACAATATATTTCTATTCTCCTTTGTCTTGGCTTGATGCTTTGTGGACTGGGATTCGATGTCTTGATGCCTAGCTTGGCTCATGGACTTGGGGTTTGAGCAATTTTCTATTGCCTTGCTTGCTACTCACCTCCTATTGCTTTTATTATTTTCTCAGAAAATATGGTTCATGCATGAAGGAGGCATTCTTCTAGTTGTGGGTTTTCAATGTCCTAATGTAGTGTACACATACACGGCTTTTATATAGAAAATTTTCTCCAATGTTTTCTTTGACATTTAAAGGTCTCGTACTTTACAAGCATATCATATCACAACTGTCATGTTCATGGGAAACTTCATTGGAATCATATGTGTTCGTTCATTGCACTACCAATTTTACTCTTGGTACTTCTATAGCTTGCCATTTCTTTTATGGAAGGCACCCTTTCCAACTTATTTGAGGTTACTTTTATTTGCAGGGGAAGAAGTTTGTTGGAACATATATCCTTTAATTGCTGCTTGATCTTTTATATTGCTCATCTTCCATTCAATAATTTTTTGGGGAATCTGGATTGCACCCTTAGAGTATCCTTACGTCCAGTAGGAAAAAGATGAAAAAGTAGCTTGACAGACAACTATAGCAATTTCTATTTTTATTTTCTTTAATTTTATTGTGTATCATATTGAAAAGTTGGAACATTGACAAGCCGAAATATGATCTTACATTCATGTGTAAGCATAATGCGAATAAAGGTGGTTATTGAAACTAGTCTAAGATGCCATGGTTTGTCTTCATGGACTTGGGGTTCGAGCAATGAGCCTCGGCTCGGGCCCATTACCTTTTTTTTATATATATTTGAAATAAATAAATAAAATGCATTGGCAATTAGACTGGTCTCCTCGTAGCCTTGGCTTGGCGCATTGTGCGCTGAAATGTGACTTGTGGTGACTTCGATAATTATGGTTGTCATTTGGCTTGGCTCGTGGCCTGGAGATTGGGTCTCTGGCCCAACAATTTCTTTTTGTATTTGATGCGCTGTGTACAAAGGCATCCTCATGGGATCCTCCTCTTCAATAGATTGGAATTAAGCATTGGGATTTGTGTTATGTGTTGGTGCAAGCTTGGCATTGGGAACTTCGTTTGAGAACGGACATGTATTTCATGTGATTTCTAACCTATGTATTGAGTTGATGACAGGTTCTATATTGTGGATTTAGACCGTCAATTCTTGATGAGGTAATTTTGCCTACGGGCTCATTAATTTTAATTATATATATATATATTATATTTTTTTTGTTATATATATATATATTAATAATGTATGTATATATTTTCTTTTATATAACTATAAACACATTTATTCATATATATATGGTTATTTATATATTTCTTTTTAGAAATATCTTGGCCCAATTGATATATACATATATAAATATATATTTGGTTTTTATTATTTGTTTGTTTACTTGAAACAAGTGTTAGAATTCATTTAACACTTTCAATATGTATAATATTATACCATTTTTTATTTTTTTTCAATGTGCATATTGTTCATATATATATATATAGGTCTGTATTTATATATCAAAAAAAATGTGTCTCGCTTGCAGGTTAGATGGAGGTGGAGGTGGAGCTTGGTCCTCAGGCCCAGATTTACAAGTTTTCCTTAAATATATTATTTATGGCTCTAGTTATTTATGTTTATAACACCCTTTTCAAGGATTTTACTTGTATATGCCAACAAGTTTTAAAGTTTTAGGGAGTTTCAGGGCTGGTTACTGGACACACAGCTTAACTTTATGTCTAGAGTCAAGAGAATGGGTGGGTAGGTGGGCCTTTGGTCCCAGATTTCAAACTAAATCTCTAATACCATGTGTAGGATCCTCTCTAACAGAACCTAGAATTTCATAAATTTAAACATAACATTTCTATTAAAATTTATTTACGGTTCTATATTCAACAAAATAACATTTCATGGCTCAACAAAATTCAAAATGGGTAGCATGATATAAATAACATATTGAATAACATACAAAGCATAATAAAATAATGAGCCATCATATGATAATGAACATGCCATAATAATGAACAAAATTACCTCTCAAGTGATGTTTTTCCCAACTCTGTCTGTCCAAGCTGAAGCTGAAACCGTGCCCAAGCTTCTCTTCCAAACTCTACCCAAAACTGAATCTTTCCTCCCAGCCAACTAGGAACAGAGCCTCTCTAGATCCCTAGCTCCAATATTCCATAAGGATTCCTGGCCCCCAAGCCCAAAACTCCCAGCAACATATGCTCCCCTGTAATGTTCCACCAAACTCCAACGATTTCCTCAAGCCAAAAACCAGAACCAACCTCCACAAGGTACTACAACCCTAAACTAGTAATACAGTCCTCTCCTCTCCCAAAATGATGCTCTCTGCCCCCAAAATTTCCAAAGTTCTCTCTCAAATGTTTTTCCTCCTCTTATCCTCCTCCCCCCTTTCTCTCATTCATTGATTTCCCCATTTCATTAAGACCCACCCACCTTATCCCTCCATTCAATTCCAACCACCTTATCCCCTTCTCTCATTAATGGTTTCCTTATTTGATATGTTAAGTTTCCATTTAATGAATTTAAAATTTATCAAACTAAATTCGTTAACTAAATATTTAATCATGAAATTAATTAACAAATATACATTAAACAATTATTAAATCAGGACAATTAATTAATTACTTAGGGTTTTTATAGGAAGCTTGTTGATGAAATCAATTGTCACCACTTCACATTTCCATTATATAATGGGAAATGGTTGTAGTAAACTATTTCAATGTACATTCTTATCTTTGAACTTCAGACATTCTAGACATTTGGCTATATAATCAACCACCTCTTTCTTCATACTTGGACAAAAATATTGCCTCTACAAATGCAATTGTTTTCTAGTTGCATGGGTGCCCAATATTAGGCACACTATACATCTCTCTCAGCACCATATTTTTCATCCCATGAGATTTAGGAACGTAAAATCTACCCTTCTATATGAGAATTCCATCCCCTCTTAGCTCATAATCTTGAATTTTCTGTTGAGAATTACCTTGCTATAATTTCTCCTTTCTTTCCATATAATGCTAATCTGATTTTTCATCTTCTAAATTCTTTTCTTATAAATCATATTTACACATGATAATGATTGTAACATGAATCACATGCATGCTCCTATTGAATGAATCAACCACCTTGTTCTCCTTACCTCTGATATGTTTTATATCAAAGTCATATTCACTAAGTAACTCCATCCATCTAGTTTGTATGGCATTCAAAGTTGTTTTTCCAAACTAATATTTCAGACCACCATGGTTTTTACTTAAATCAAATATTTTTCCCATGAGATAATGCCTCCACATCTTTAACGCATGAATTATGGCTTCCAATTCTAAATCACGAGGGAAATAGTGTCTCTCATTCTCCTTCAATTTTATTTACTCATATCATATCGCATGCCCATTTTGGCTAAGGACCTCTCCTATACTTTCCTTGTATGCATCTGTGCACATAATGAAATCTTCATTTGGATAAAAAATCCTCAATATTGGTGTAGTTGTTTATAATTTTTTCAACTGTTCAAAACTTATTTCACAATCTGAGGTCCAATCAAATTTCACAACCTTCTTTTCTAAAGAAGTGATTGGGTGTGCCATATTTGAAAATCCTTTAATAAATCTTATATAATAACCTACAAGTCCCATGAATAATCTCACCTCTGCAACATTCCTTGGTACTATCCATCCCTAAATGGATTTTACCTTTTGAGG
This sequence comes from Picea glauca, assembly GCA_000966675.3. NCBI lineage: Eukaryota > Viridiplantae > Streptophyta > Pinopsida > Pinales > Pinaceae > Picea > Picea glauca. The sequence continues at coordinate 501,247 of JZKD02S0085669.1, read as the reverse complement.
ATTCACTTATATCCTTTCCTTTTAAATGATATGACCCAGATATTGTATCTTCCTATAATAAAATGAGCACTTGCTTAACTTTGCATACAATTGATTCTCCCTCAATAATTCTAGAACCATTCTCAAGTGTTTCTCATTCTCTTCTTCAGACTCGGAGTAGATAGGTATGTCATCCTAGAATACAGTCACAAACTTATCTAAGTAATTTCTTAAAATACCATTCATCAAACTCATGAACATGGTTGGTGCATTTTTCAACACAAGTGGATTCACTGTAAAATCATAATGGACATACCTTGTTCTAAATGTTTTCTTGTCGATATACTCTTTTTAATCCTCACTTGATGATAGCATGACTTGAGGTAAAATTTGGAGTATATATTTACATCTTTTCACTCGTAAAAAAAATCACTGATCCTTAGAAAATGATACTTTTTCTTCACGGTCACATTATTTAGCTGCCTGAAATAATTTTACAACCTTAGGATTACATCCTTATTCTTCCCAAATAACACCAGGGAACCCTGAGGTGACACACTTGCACATATATACCCCTTCCTCAAAATATCATCAGGTTATATCTACAATTACTTCAACTCTAGTGTACTCATCCAATAAAGAGTCTTGGTGACTGGGGTTGTTCCAAGAATAAAATTAATAGAGAAATACATATCTCTCTTTGGTGTAAACCCTAATATTTCTCTATATACATCCTCAAAATCTTTTAGAACAACATAGTATTCAATATTTGGCACACTATCTATGGGTACCTCTTCCATATGTGTTTCAAATATTTTGAATCCTTTACTAAAGCTTGTTTTAAATGATAAGGATGAAATATCTATAATAGATATTTAGCTTCAAATGCCTTGAACTATTCTCAATTTCCCTCCATCCAAAAAGGTAAAATCCTTTTTATAAAATCTAGGACAATATGATGCTTGTCGAAACGATCCATACCAATTAGAAAATCATATGAACCAAAAGGTATCATATTCAAATATCCCCTTGTACTCAGTCCATTCATGTCCATTGGACATTCCTTAACCAAATCATTCATTCTTCTCTTATCTCCTACATCTAACTAAACTATCCAACGTTTCCCAATATTGCTTCTTTTCAAATGAAATCTTTCCACAAACCTAGGATCTATATAACTATGAATATCTTTTGAATAAATTAAAATAACAATAGGTTGATCATTTATCTTACCTTCCACTTGAATCATACAACATTTAAATTCAACCTGCTATACATTGTGAACAATCTTCATTGTTTCATCTCAATGACGAGAATATTCGTACTCATGATCTCTCTCACAACCCCAACATTTAATAGGTTGTTTCCTTGAATGTTTTCCCAATGTTTCTATCATTATTGGTTCATTTAGAGTTGGCTTCCCCTAATAATTATTCTCGACTAAGTGTGGCTTGTACCCTTTCTTCCTCTGCTCCATCTTACCTTTGTTCTTGGATTCCAAAGCCTTTTGGAGATTTTGTCTTCCTCTATGATGATCATAGAGGCACTTGGATCTCCTTAATTCTTCCTCCATTATCTTGGGTTCATCATACTATATTTTATCACTAAAAAATTAATGTATCCCACTCATGAATCATTGAATCTCTAGCTTCTCATCATTTATGAAAACAACATATCTCAACATCCCTAAGAATTTTTTTTCATACTCATATATGATCATACTCCTAATTTTGAGTTCAAATAACTCCTTCATTTTCCTATCATAATAATTCTTGAATAAGTATTTCTTTTAAAATATCTTCATGAATTTCCTCAACGTGATCTTTTTCTCAGCAATGTGTCGTATTTTTTCAAGTTGGTCCCACCACATTGATGATTTCCCCTTCAGATGGTAAATTGCAATTCTTACTTGTTCTTATGAGGAATAATTTTTTAACTGAAAGTAATTCCTCATCCCAAACATCCAAGCCTCACCATACTCATATTTCTTCTGCTCACCATAAAATTTAGGAGGTTTTATCTTATTTAATTCCTCTTGCAAATATTCCACTCCACACCTCCAGATATGGTTTCTGTCGGGAGATAAACTTGGACTAATGTGTGCTATTCTAAATGACTTCCTTGGTGGGTGATGAATATGGTTACCAATACTTCTATATTATCCCCTTTTAGCCTATTATATATGGCTCTTTGAATTACTTGATTCGATCCCCTTATCCACCTTCTTCTCTATTTTGTCTAAGCTCTTCAACAACTCAATGTTGATGCCATCTTGCTGCTCTTTATCTTTCATAAGATTCTTATTATAAGCCTTATAACTCAGCACATCACTTTCAAAATTCTTTGTAGTCTCTACCAAGGTCATGCTTTCCTATTTACCTTCTCCATCCCATTTGATACTATCCCGTCATTACCCATATTGATATACAACCCCCCGACTTCATCTTCATGTTTGTAAGTTATTTTTGCATCTTCCATGATTATGGCCTCTTTCTGATATTCTTGCTTTGTTATTATTTTCCCTTAACTCTGCAAATTGTTCATGAAATATGATTTGTTATAACATAATAATTTAACAAATATATAAAATTATGCACCATTCGTCCCCTTTTAGTGCACCATAATTATTCTTTTTTATTACTTTTGAATTTTACTACTCAGTTCACATTTCTAGGTGGATATATGAATCCCTCTTTCCAATACATTTCCAATGTATATATCCTTTCTCAATTATGAGTTCCAAGTAGCAAGTTATAGTCATTTGAACCTCACCCATTTACTCCTTTTGTAGACTTCCCTTGTAGTGCAATTTATCTCAGAAACCAACCTTTGTCACTTGTAGAAGTAAATATGTCATATAAAACATAAACTTTTGTATGATTCATATATATTAATGTTTACCAAAAATTCATAACATCTCTTAGATTACAAATCTGATTTTGCAGTCAAAAACTAGAAACGACAAGTTTGTTCTTTTACACTTTATTAAGGCTTAACAACTTGTCCATGTTCAATCATCCTTACACCAAATCCTATTTTATTTTCACAAAATGTCAATTGGGTTCCTTCATAAAAAAAATTTGAACAACTTGTCCAGTTTTCATCTTCATTTGGGCTCTAAACTACTAGTTACAACCTCTTGAAGTTTTTTCTATTTTCCTCCTTTAGCACTAAATTATATAGGTGTATTCTATCTCCTCATCTAAACTTTTAAGTATCCATATTCTTAATATAAATTCATGTTTATATTATATGGCTCAATATATTTCCATAGAGTACTCATGTTCCCCAAATTGATTCCTGAGAAGGAAGTTATGGCCTCCGGAGCAAATTGTTACATAAAATTTACCTTGCATTGTTTATCATGTAACTCCCTCATACAAGATTTTTTTTACAAACAATTTAGATCATCAGAAATCTCTCTTTGATTTATTTCATTTAAAAATAAGAAACAAGTGTACTAGAGGTACACACAATTTCGTTAAATTTGATCTTCTAAAAATGTCGTTTTGGGCCTCAAAAATTCCCTGAAAGTTTATGACCTACAAAACACTATAAATCATGAGAAATGTTACTAATTTTTTTTGACTTTGCAACTCATTTTTCATTCTAGTCCACCTAGCACCTCGATATGAATCCATGCCCGCCTCCTTTCACACCTGGCACTACCTAGTCAACCTTCAATAATTTCTCACTCTTCTCTCTTTCCTCTTTCTTCTTTTATTAACCTTATGTTACCTTTATCTTTCAGGCCCCACCATACCCAGCTTTCCATCGGGTACCGTTTCTAACCATGAATGGAAAAATGGTCCTATCTCTTCTACCTGGTCTCTGTGTGACACCCTTTCATCATTTGTGGGGATGAAAAGGTCCCATCCCACATGCTTTTCCTTAGTGTGTGCAACTATCTTGTTTCTTCGATCAAATGGCCAAGATATAAGGAATATCAATGGTCCAAATTGATTTCAACAGTTAAAGGTGTTGGATAGCTAGTTGTCATTGATGTTTTTGGAAATTTGGTTTTCATTCATGTCAACAAAAGTGATTGTCATTGATTTCAACACATGTGATAAGTGCATTTTAATAAGTCTACAGGAAGCCCCAGAGGTGTTGTCATGAATACATAAGTTGTTTGAGGAAGAAGAACATGAAGGAAAATATAAGTGTAGGTAGCACACTCATAGATGGCTATTCCTCATCATTTTGTTTCCAACGATAGGTGGTATGTCACACAGTTCATCATGGTTGAAGATTTATGAGGTCATGAAGTTAGAAGCCTCGAGGAATGGATAAGAAGCACCTAAATGGTTGCAAGTCATTAATTAAATGGTAAAGTAGTTGTAACAAGAAAAAACAATTTTCCCCTAAAGTTGAGGAAAGGAGTCACTTGGAAAATTATAAATACACAGCAAGAATCCTCTCATAAGTACATTAACACAAGCAAGTTTATTAAAGATCTATCAAGTAAGAAAGGGATCTATTGGCCAATCTGAGACAACGAATTTGAGGTAGTGAAGAAGAGTGAAGGAGAAAGTTTTAGGATTGTAGAGGTGAGGAACGGTCTCTAAAAAATCATAGTTTGGTTGACCCTCGTGGGTCATAATACTAGTGTCCCGCGAGGCACCCCTCAAGGTCATTTAGTGATTTTCACACCAGGCCCCGCGTGAGGACAATATTTGTCTAGCGAAGATAAGACAAATTTGGTGAGGATTCTTGTACCAGGTTGTTGAGACTAAGGAAAGTATGCATGTATATAAAACAATTCGCCAAGTCAGCTACATGTTTGAAGGTATGTATCTATGCATATTTAGAGGGTTACATTTTGATGGTGGTATGGTGCATACTTGAGGCATGTATATTGTATCTTGTTGAGACATTGGTACATGCTTGAGGAACATCCTATGTGCATGGTGTGAGACATATGTTTGGTACATGTATGCGGTACATTTCTTGGTTATATTGATGCATGTTTGAGGAACTTCTTGATGAGGTTATGGTACGTGTGTTAAGAACCAAATATCAATATAGCATAGAAAAACCTCAGAAAAAGTACTCAACGCCTTGAAAAAGAGATAATTTTAGATAATAAGCCTCTTCGAGGGGTCAACCTCCTTTTACCCCACTTAAATGTTCAAGTACAAGATGATTCAAAATGAAAATGTCTCCTTGGTATTTATAGGAGACTAGGAGGTATAATTACAGCTAATGGCCTAAAGCTGACATAAATAAAATAACATTACTAATATAATATGCCCCAATTAAGGGGTAATGTGTCAATATTAGGGATTAACATGCCCCTCCCCTTGAGACAAGTGTTGTCCGCAATGATTGAGTAACTCTGGATGCTTCTGTACAAAAGACTCATCTTCTGAAGTGGAATCTTCAGCCGATAGTTTCCTTCATTTAATGAGATACTCTGAAATGGATCTATTCCTCAGTTGGCGAATTCTTGTGTCAGTGATGGCTTCAGGATCCAATATGAATTTTTCTTCCTTGTGAAGTTCTGTAAATATAGTTTGAACTGGGATCGTGTTGCCAATAACCTTCTTTAAGCATGAAACATGGAAAACTGGGTGTACTCGTGAAGATGCAGGCAACTCAAATTTGTATGCCATAGTACCAATCTTTTGCAACACCCTATAAGGGCCATAGTACTTTGGTGAGAATTTATTATCCTTCTTGGCTTGCTTGAGGGACATCTGTTTGTATGGTTGTAGTCTTAAAAACAGCCAATCCCCTACTTCAAAAATTCTTTCACTATGATGTTGATCTGCTTGTTGTTTCATGCGATTCTATGCCATGGTCAGGTTGTCCTTTAAGATTTGGAGAACTTGTTGTTGATTCTCGATGTGATGTTCCACTGCTTGAACCTTAGACTTTTCTTTTAGAGAAGAAGTGATGGAAGGAGGGTGGTATCTATAAAGTACCATAAATGGTGTCATTTTTGTTACAGTATGAAACGAAGTTTTATACCACCATTCTGCCAAGGGTAACCATTTGAACCATTTTGTTTGTTTATCAGAGACAAAGCAATGAAGGCAGCCTTTCAGACATTTGTCCACTATCTCGGTTTGTAAATTAGATTGAGGATGATACGATGAGTTATGAGCCAATTGAGTACCCAAACAAGAAAATAATTTTGTCCAAAAATGTCCATTGAAGATGGGATCTTTGTCACTTACAATAATCTCTGGGCTGCTATGTAGCTTTTGAACTGTCTCCATGAATGTGGTGGCAACTGTACTAGCTTTTAAGGAATGAGAGAGTGCACAAAAGTGTGCATACTTGGTCAGTCTATCAACAATCACCATGATGACACTCTTTCCTTCAGACTTTGGTAACCCTATGATGAAATCCATGGAAACCTCCTCCCAATGTTGACTTTGGATGGATAATGGTTGTAAAAGACCTGGGGTCTTAATTGTTTCCACCTTGTTTTGTTGGAAAACAACACATTTTTCCACAAACCTTTGAACATTAGTTTTAAGGCCATCCCCCAAAAAATCCTTCTTGACTCTATGGTAGGTTTTCAAAAATCCCAAGTGCCCTCCTACTGGAGAGGTGTATAATTCCAATAGTACCTTCTCTTTGAGTTGGAAGTTCTTACATAAATATAAGCTCTCTTTGTACCATAGTGAATCATTTTTCCATGTAAATGTATCTAATGCACTGGAATCCTGCTACAACCTTTGAATGAGAGTCCACACTTTTTTTTCATTCTTCCATTCATCCCTTGCTTCTATTATCCAATCGGGTTGGATGACCAAGATAGCACAAAGAAAGGCCTCAACATCTTCATCCTTTCTTGAGAGTGCATCTACCACAATATTTTTCTTCCCCTTTTTATAGACGATTTGAAAATCATAACCCAATATCTTGGTTACCCATTTTTGTTGTTCTTCTGAAGATAGTTTTTGTTCCAAGAAGTATTTAAGACTATCATGATCTATTTTGACCTTGAAGTGCCTACCT
>JZKD02S0085669.1:430227-458939 GCA_000966675.3 Picea glauca | reverse complement strand
CACTCTTTTCTAATGCAGATGGTGAAATGAAACTATCTGTCGCACCAGAATCAAATAAAATATTAACATTGATATGATTTAGCATACCTGATGACTCCACCACCGTGGATTGATGCTCGGCCTAGTAATTATTAACCGCTGCATAAATTTGGTGGCTACTACTTGCTCTTCCCATCGAGGCCTTTCCTTCTCTATGTGCTAATCCTGATTGTAACTTTGGGTACTCACACTGGTAATGGAGTCCTCCACATCCCCAACAGGTAACACGGGATTGAACCTGCGCACTATTATGTGACTGTCTCTGAAATCAGTTCCTTCCCCTAGAACCCCTGCCCCGATTAGCTATTCCCTAAGATGGTCATGTACCTATCTACGTCGTTGGTGTGAATGAGATGCTGCACTCGCTTCCATTGAAATCCCTGCGGTTATTGTCCTTGGTGCGAATCTGTTACCATATGGAGGTGGCCTTGAGCCCCCTCCCCTAGGAAATGTCCTAAGGTTCTTCCCTACAAATCCAGGACAATGCGGAAAGGTCGCTCTCATGCCTCCGGTTAAGTTCATGTGTTCCTCCACATAACGCACATTTTCCACAACTTTCACTACCGAAGACTGTTTCCACATCTGCACCGTAGCTCTTATCTTAAGGTTTAATCCATAAACGAAGCGCTCTACTTGTTGTTGGTCATTATCCATATACGAAACATATTTGACCAATTCCATAAATTTGATCTCATATTCTTCTACAGTTTTGATTCCCTGTACTAAGGCATGAAATGCCCCTACCTATTGTTCCTCGTAGTACGCTGGCAGATATTTCCTTCGGAACCTCTCCTCGAAAAGTTCCCAAGATACTGTGTCTGGGGTAAGATGCAATTGTCTTTCTAGGTTGCCCCACCATTTCTAGGCATTGTCTCTTAACTAAAAAATTATGATCTTCTCCTTTGAGTTGGACGTATAGTACCTTAAGGAAAAACACCTTGTCATGCCTTCCAACCATGCTTCCATGCGTTCACTAGTGTGACCCCCGACAAACTACAGAAGTTTGATCTTCTGCAATTTGTGAGTGATTTCTTCAGGCAGAGGTCCTCCCCTCGACTCCCTCGACGCTTTTGGATTACTTGTTCCAGATGGTGGGGGTTCCACCTCGGTCCTTGCTGGTGGTTGCCCCTTTAAATTTTCATTTATGGCCTCCAATGAGCGTATTATGAGAGCTAGTTCCAATGATGGTGGTGGCGGCACTGGTGGTGTTGGTGGTGCCTACGACGATGCTCCTCTGCCTCAATTTCCTTGAGTCCTAACCATGCTGTATGATTTAACCTACATCAACCAAAGTTGTCAGGGTGAGTTCAAGTACGTTTCAAATTGATGCTACTTAAACTAGAAGACAGAGTTAGGCATAAGTTTCTTTTACTTGTCTGTAAATAGAAATTACTCTCTTTAGGGGATTGGCTAGGTTAGGATTAAAGAATCTAAGCTTGATTTCTTTGCCTAAGAAATATATTGACTCCTTTACCCGGTAGCTACGCTAGCCTTGCGCCATACTCGCCAATTCCTTTAGCTTACTTTCCTAGTGTGTATGTCACCTCCTTCCCGCTTGTCCTAGTCTAAGTCCTTTAACTTTTTGCTTACAACTAATTGTCCTTCGATGCTTGACTCATGGGATTTCCTTGGCACGTTGTACATATGCGTTGAATTGTGTGTCTCAGTGGCTAGAGGTGGGAGTCTTCAAGGATTGTAGAGTGTCTTTCGGCATTGGAACTTAGCGCTTGTGTGTTGTGGTTATGTATTGCTTCCTGACTTGTGGTCGTATGATGTAGTGAGCTTGAGGTGATGCATTCAAGCTTAGTGTTTGACTTTGACTATTGGAATGGAATGGAAGGGCTCAACGATTGGCTCAATGAGTTGTGTGTAAGGTCTCGTGAGCTTGACGCTTGGATAATGGAAGATTATTCTTCAAGGTAGTACTTTGCTACTATTGATAATTAAACTATTTATATGTGAATTTATTTGTAAACGTGATATGTGTGGTGCATTGGTGGTTGGTCATTTATTAAGGCTTAGGTCGTGGGTGGTCGTGGGTTCAAAACCCCTTAATCAAGTGAAATAATTCAAAAAAAAAAATTACTCATTTAAAAAGACAAAATACTTAATTAAATTAGTTAAATTAGCATGTGTAAAGACCTAACTAAATTAATTAAATTAATTAAATTAATTAAATTAGCATGTGTAAATACATAATTTAATTAATTTAATTAAAATCTAAAACTAATTTAAAACAATTTAACTTAAGAATTTAAAATTAAAATAAATAATTCTGAAACATTTATTTTAAAATAATTATAATTAAAATGAAAAAATTAAATTAAAACAATTAAAATTAAAAAAAAAAACAGATAATTACTCATGAAATACTATATATATAAGAAATCGGCATCATGGGTCCTCGCATGAGGCCCACGTGCCCCCTCCCCAAGGTGCTCATCGCTTAACCCTACTCGATCTTCCGCCCAGCTCATTTGCGAATGCATCCTGAGCCTCCCTTACTCTGCAATTGCGACGGAGTTATGGGGATGGCTGGAGGCTCCTCCCTTACTCTGCCACTGTGGACAAGTCTCAACATGAAAAGTTTGAACTGCTTCTTGAACAAGGTTTGTTTTTTGGTAGCAAAGGAATATTGTACTTCTCTTCAATGGCCTCTAGTTCAGTTTTAATTTCATCTAATGTCCAGTCAGGATCAAGATCAAAGGATACTCTATGAGCATTCTTCAAGGGAAAATCCAACTTTAAAGGGATTTCGGGAAGGCATGTGGGCTTGTTCACCCATGGTGATGGCTATGGAGACATTTAAGCACTCAACTTCATTCTGATATTATGTCCATGTTCCTTCCCTCTAAACAGCCTCTCCCCTCATGTCATTATAAAGCCCTAGATATTCTGCGGTGCATCCATCCTAGACAACAACTTTACTATAGAGGCCAAGTTTTGGAATGCTGCATCACGGTGTTGAGTTTATTCTACTTTGTGGCTAAGAAAGCTAGCCAACCTTTCTTTCATTCCAGCCAGACACCTCTCACCCTTTCCAGCCTTCCTTTGCCATGCATTGCATAGTCTACCTCTATATAGGCTACAGATTTATAACTAGCTCCCACCGACTAAATTTCTTCCTGAAAGTTGGTGTTTCTATATCGCCTTTGATTATGTTTTTGACTGATTTTTTCATGGCTTGGCACTTGCAGTGGTCTTGTATGTTGATTTGTTGATCAAATTGTATTAGTTTTAGTAATTGATTAAATTTACTTGTGGTTGTGGAAAGGAATCGACCATGGTGCTTACGTTGGGATTGTTTTTCTTTTTGTTTTGTTTATTACTATTTTTTTTGTTTTTGGTGTATGAAGCACGTGTGGCTTCGTGTTGGTTTTTGGTGACTTATGTGTCCAGCGGTTGGTGTGCGGTGCATTTGGGCACTGGCTTGTGCGCTGACTAATATGTTGTGTACAACGGTGATGCTTGGGCGTTCGGCTGTTAGGCAGTGTATAGCGGTGGCGCTTGGGTGTTAGGTTTTTTCTGGTTACTGTGTGGGTGTTTTCGTTACAGCGGTGTGGAAAGTGCTTTGTTGTGGATGCATTGTGCATAGTATGGTCCTCGTGGGATTCTCTCTTTATGACTTGGTGCTCGACTTGTTTTTGATTTGCATGTGGCTGTTGGGATTCAAGCCCATGTGGCTATGTGGTGGTAACCTGTGTATTACACGGGACTTGATCACCTCCATTGACAAGACTACCAATTCTTAATGCCAAGCAAGCCAGATAACATTGTTCCCCACTCTTCTGTGCACTCGCTAAAATCTTCCAATACTCTACTTGGGCCGAACCTTATGCACTGGAGAGACTCGCCTCTAATGTATTCCATGCAAGAAAAATGTTCAAGATAGTGCATTGAAAGTGATTCTATCCAAGAAATAAGGCTTTCCCTCTACCATCATTCAGTTCTCAAAATCTTAATTGCAGGAGCTCTACTAACCGCATTTCATGGTGCTCCACAAACAGGTCAAGAACGAGCCTTCTGAGCTCCATATATCATACCCACAACACATTCACTCATAAATTCTTGGTTCTATACGATGAACACATCAAAATGCACTTGAGATATCTTAAAGTGCACAGAAACGCTAGAATTCAGGCATGGTACAAGCTACTGCAGTCCCAGAGGTTCGTGTTTGGCCCTATATTTCTATCATTTAACTTTCATATAATTTTTTTTTTGTTTATTTTTTTTGTAAATCTAATTCTTGTTTTCCTTGTTGCCTCTTCAATCTGTGGTTTAAATTCTTTAGAAAATGACAAGGACAACCTAGATTAAGGTTTGTATTAAGGTCTATAAGGATTTTCCTTTCTGGTTCAAGTGTAGTAGGGTTTTGTAGGTTGTCTAGTTCAATGTCTTCAGAAGATCACAAAGATAACCTGATCTTTGTCTGGATCCTGATCTTAGGTTTTGAAGTGATAATTTATTCATTATATTTTTAGTTTTGTTTAGTTTAGTAGGGTTTTGTTGGTTGTGTGACTATTTTATATCAAATTTAAGTTTTGACGATCTATTTTTATTTGTTTAAGGTGGGTAGTCCCTTGGATCCATATTTGAACCAGGGCTGTGATACCATGTGTAAGGTTCTGCTCCACAGAGCCTAATAAAACCAGAAAAAAAAAAAAAAATATTTTAAGGAAATGTTATCCTAACATTTCATAACATCATAACCAACATATATCCATTCAGTTTAATTAAAATTTACGAATAGATTCTAATTCACTTACGAACAACAACATAACACTGCAACAAATACATAAAATAAATTATCTCTTCTTGATGCTAACCCCGATCTCTGTTGGTCCAATGATGAAGTTGAAACTGTGCCAAACATTGCCCAAAACTGAGTTTTCCTCCCTGCTAGCTAGGAGTAGCCTGTCCGGCTCCCTAGCTCCAAGATACTGTAAGGATATCTTGGACCCCGTGCCCAAAACCCCCAACAACCCGATGCCCCTGCAATGGTTCACTAAAACTCCCAATATCAAAACTCCCCACACCAGAAAAAACATCCCAAACAGAAATCCATTCCCCCTCCAAAATACTTTCCCCCTTCCCAAAATAATGATCCTCCCCATAATGCTCCTCCTCGTCATATCCCCCTTCACCGATTCTCTTCCCCTTCATTAATTTTCTTATCTCCCCCTTCATTAATATCTTATCCCTATATTTAATGTCTTATCGCCTTATTTAATATCTTATCCCTATATTTAATGTTTCTTTCCCCACTGTATACATAAGTCTTTAATAAATTAAACTATTAACCCTTTCAATTCTTTACTCAAATAATTAATAAGTCAATTAATAATTAATTAATCATTGATAGATATGAACAAGTAATTAATAATAATTAATTAGTTAATATTATTAAGAAATAATTATTGTTTAACTAACATATTAGGATAGTCAGATTATCAAATTAATTAAATTAATAATCCCTATACATCTATTTAAGCAGGGTCGTTACAACAAATGATCCTTTGGTGACCTTCCACACATTATATGTAAATATAGATATACAACCTTCACTTTCCAACTGCCCTGTTGAAATTAGATTTTTCCTTAGATATGGAACGTGTCTTACCTCTTTCAATAACCATTGGTTTCCATTCTTTTTCTTTATTTGTACCTTAGACATTCCAACAATTTTGCATGGTGCATCATCACCCAAATAAATTTGTCCAAAGTCACCTTGAACATAATCTAGAAATTATTTTCTATGGGGTGTGGAATGAAATGAAACCCCTTAATCTACTACCCAAGACTATGAAATATTATCTACAAAAATAATCAGAGAATCTTGTAACACCACCTGTTACATTTGATTCTTGAATTTTCTCTTGTTTCCATATCTTTGTTTCTTTGGAGCTCTACAGTCTTTCTTTAGATGTCCTTTCTTCCCACAATTCCAACACTCTATCTTTCGCAGTCTTCATTTGGATCTACCCTTCCTATAATTCTCACAGTTCCCTGATCCCTTTCCTCTATCCTTTTGTCTTCTTGTGTTCCCCATGTTTAACGCATTACATGATGTCTAACATGTGATTTTCCATCACATTTCTTCGCTAAGGATGACACCAATAACATCATCAAATTTTAGAGTGTTTGAAACAGAGATAGAGTTACTTACAACCATTACCAAGTGGTTCCATCTTTCTATAAATGATCACAAGATAAGAAAATCCCTGACCACATCATCAAAGTCCACTTTTATAGATCTTAGTTGATTAGTAAACATATTAGATTCATTTAAATGATCTACAACAGACCCACCTTCTGACATCTTCATATTTAATAATAGCTTCATTAGAAATACCTTATTGGACCCTGGGGGTTTTTCATACAGTTTAGCGAATGCATCCATAAGTTCCTTCATTGTTTTTTCTTTTGAAATATTAAAAGCCACCAATGTTGTCAGGCTCAACCATATCATTCCTAGTGCATTTCTGTCGAGAACCTCTCATTCTTCATCCTGCATGTCTGCTGACTAATTTTTTATGCTTCACAATGGTAGGAATAGATCCTTCTGATATAAATGATCTTCAATCTTCATCTTTCATAACTGGTAGTTTTGGGCGTTAAAATTTTCGACCCTAAAATTTATGTATTTTTCCATTGCTCCCACTTGAATCAAGAAATCTCTTTTCCTGTGAGTTACTTTTCGCTCTGAGACCAGTTTTTGGAAAAATAGGATCACATAGAAATTAAATAAAACAAATGTGGAAATAAAACATGTAATATACACAATACAAGAGAGACACATATATATGTGATTCACCCATTGTGGGATACATCCACTAGAGAAATTTCTAAGTCCTTCCTTTTCATCATCCAACAAAAGTGAAGGGATACAACCTACAACACACCCATAGTAACATCCTCTTCTTTCTCTCACAATCTCCTCTCTTAAAATACAATATTTACAATAATACAAAGCTACAATAAAATTCCCTCATAGGAGAGGTTTTTCGTCTAGGGAACATAACCCAAAAATAACTTCTATTTTCAGATATACGACCTTATAATGAATGGTATAGATTGACTACGAAATTACAATATTTTACAAGGTAATGTTTCCAAAAATTTCACTTTGGGGGACCCCCTTGGTGACAGTTATGGCGGGGAAAACCCCCACACCCCCCCCATTAGGGAATGGGGTCCAAGCACGATTGAAACAAACCTATGAATCAGGAAGATAATTAGACTCCAGAACCAACACTATGTATGTCCTTTGTTAGCTAGATATTATCTTTGCAGGTTCATTCACATATACATGCTATTAGATCTCACAGATAGCTAGGAAAAATACACACCAGATTCCTTTTGTAGGTATTAAAGATTAAAGAATGCAAAAAATATGGATTATTCATCGACAATATTTCTCATTTCTCATAACTATTTGGAGTGGAAGCCAAAAATTATGCTTCATCTCAGATGCAGAATCTTGTACCGAATAACTATTGAAATGGAAGTAGATCTTGATTATTCCGATGTGAAAAACAACTTTCTCAATAGAGACGATATCGCCATAGGATGTATTTATTTGTATGTTTCGCTTAAAATTCTGCACCGAGTATATTGAATCACGAGACTGAACTCCAAATGAAATATGGACTAGATTGGAGGTTCTATTCGGGAATAAAGAATATTGTGAAAATTTAATGCAGGAGATTCAAAATATAAATCTATAAGAGAAACCATCAGAAGATAAAGTGTCTTATTATTAAGATTCTTCTACACAACTATCTACAAAAATTCTTATTCCATTAATTGCAGATGACGTCTACTCCATTTCAGATTTGTTTTATGAATTTCATAAGGAATATATCATGCATGAATCTCAAGAGTCACATGTAGAAACTTTTGCATGCGCTATGCATGAATCTCAGGAGCAACATGCATTCACCATGCATGCATATCAAAAGACAAAAAGGGGGTCGTGCACATCACATTCAATTATGATATTTTCTAAGAAGAATTTTCATAAAATTATTGGATATTTGAATTCTTCTCAGACAAATACCCAGAAATAATCTCTTTCCAACGTCTTTTTTCAAGCTATCCTCATCCCTAACCCTATAGAATCTTCTTGGCCTAAATTTGTGCTAGCTTTTTCCCTCACATTCCACATCTTTGGGAGTTGGGTTCCACTTGTCCTCATGGAAAACATTTACTCTGGTGGGTTTTATCCCTTTTCACTCACCCATGGAATAATGATTTACTCTTTATAACTGGAATCTCTAATGAGTTGGTTTCTAGTTAAATAAAACAAATTTAAAATAATAATTTAAAAAAATATTCATCGTCATCAGTAGTTATGAAGATACAATTTTCACATAAGTCTTTTTCCAAAAATTTCACAACATAAGCCATTAAAAAATAAAATACTTAAATGCTATTAAATGGAGGGGCATTAAAACTTTTGATACATGAAAGTTTACAATTGTTGATAAATGAAAAATGCCTCATATGGATGCATTCATTGAATCCCTCATACATGAGCAAGAAAAGTTCAAAAAAATGGGTGCTATCAAAAATTCCAAAGCCCGTGCATTTTTTGTACATGAAAGGACTAGGAAAAACAACAAATAAAAACAGGAAATCAAAGGGAAAGAAGGAATGTGACCACAAAAAGGGAGGAAATTTCAAACCCCTAGAAAAGTATTCCAACTCCAAACTGGGAAAATCAATGAAGGATAAAACCAAATGCAATTATTTCAATAGAGGATATTACTGAGAAATCTCATGGATGGAGACAACTATTTATCCAATGGAACATGTTGTGTAGAAAAACAACCTTGGAGATTGTAGGCTGGAGAATGTTAAGAAACCTCTTACAGATAGTTCACCAGAATATCAAGGTAAATCACATTCATTGATATTTATCTTTTCTTCACAAAATGCATGTATCTTAGATTCAAGTGCATCACATCATATGGATTCCACAGAAGATACTTTTTCCTATTTGAAGCTTGCATGGTTCCTCCCATTTTAATGGGATATGACACTCCTATAAAAAAATTTGGAAAAAGAAGAGTATATCTAGAAAATGGATTTTTTCAGACTGTAATGCATCTTCCAAAACTATCCATAAATATACTCTTGATCTATCACATCACTCACTCTAGCATAGGAAATTACTATTACTTAACCCATATTTAGTGACCATATATGATATGGAAAATTATTCCAATGTTGTTGTCAGAGAGGTCGATCACCATTCTCTTTTCTATTCCTTTTCACATTTTGTTCCTAAATATGAATTAATTATGCTACTAACATATGCAAATGAAGAAAGTATATTATGAATCGAAAGGTTTGGAAATTTGAATTTTAGGTACTTGTAGAAATTAAGAAATAAAGGAATGGTAAATGGTTTACCTAACATCAAATTCGTAGATGGATTTTATCAAGGTTGCATACTTGGGAAACACCCTAAAGAAAAGGTCAAAAAAGGAAAATCATGGCAAGCATCCTCCATTCTTGAGCTCATGGACAGTGATGTATCTGGTCCTTTCCCACATTCATCAATGAGAAAATAAACATATGTCATTACATTTATTGATTATTGGTATAGATACATATGGATCTATTTTATCAAATTTAAATGTGATGCCTGCGAATGTCTTAAATATTTCAAGGAACTTGTAGAAAATCAATCACCAAAAAGGATCAAAATCCTTTTCATGGAAAATGGCGGATAATGTCTAAATAAATATGTGAAGCATATGTGTTATGAATATGACATATAATTGAAACACAAAGTACCCTATACCCCACAACATAATGGGCTAGCATAGAGGAAGAATTGGTCCCTGGAAGAGATGCCCAACTACATGTTGCACTGAATATCTCTTCCTTAAAATTATGGGATGAAGTGATAAATTATTCCACATACATTAAAAAATGAGTATCTGACTAATCGTTGAAAGGAATGACATCCTTATAACCCTGGACTGGAAAGAAACTAGAAGTCACACACTTCTGCATCTTTGGATTTCATGCATGGGTTCAAATCCCTTCATAAAAGAGGAAATATTTGGATCCCAAAAGCAAAGAATGTATTTTTTCGGGTTATTTAGAAGATGTAAAGGGGTACAAACTATTGCATCCATCAACATAAAATTTTATCATTGAAAGAAGTATTAAATTTGAATAAGGTCCATTGCATCCATTCCAAGAGAAACTTGTAATAGGTACTCTACCTCTTCCTACAGAAGATCTCAGAGATGATTGTTCTTGTCATTCACATCATATTTCTGATTTAATTTCAGAATTTTATTCAGATGTACATGAGCATTCAAGTGTTTATATAGGTCCTAGAACACTATGGGCACAATAAACCCTATAGGCCACCAAAAATCTAGTGGTGATCCCACCAATCCAAGGAGGAAAAGTGTTGAGATTGAGGGTGAAAATGTGTGGCATGATAAAGTATGACAAGAAATCTCTCGCCAATGAACAATAAATCGAAGGGAACAAATATTACATTAAAAATTGGTTTCAAAGGATTATTATTTCGCAATATTCCTCCATTATTCAATATTTCTTGGTATCATTTCAATTAGAGTAGTTTGTTCCTCATATTTTGGTATTTATCAAAGAATATTTTTCGAAGTTGGGTATGATCCCACCTATGATCTTGTTGTGTAGATGGATGTTGTTGTAGGGGCTAGTCAACTCTATCAACTAGACCTAATGGTCAACTAAGAACTAGTCGATCGATTGACGTAGTCAAAAGTAGAGGTCGATCAAATTACATGTTAACCGTCTGACCCAGAAATTTAAGTAGTTACAACTTCCTAAAAGAGGTATAAATAGACAAGAACATGAAGGCTAAAATAGCCTCATGTGAGAGTATATATGTAATTTTGTTGTATTTTTCTATGATATGATAAAAGGATTGTTCTATGGGATATCATTACTTGTGTATGTCTTTATCTCTGTTTATGTGTATGCATGTATATCTATGATGTCTATGTAAGGATCTATCGGTAACTCTCCCTCCTTTTCCTTATATTACAATATTGGTTTCATTGTCAGTAGTACTATACTTGGGCATGTAAAAGTTTACATAAATGCTAACTCTACAAGACATATGTGAGTGGTGAGCGTATAAAATTGAGAACTACATCATAAACTACACAAGAAGGAATAACCTCTCACCAGTTGAAGAACGCTGACGATTCTTTTTCATAGACTCATGAACGATTCCTTGAAGCTATCTAGAAGCATTATTTCAACACATTAACAAATCATGTAATGTGTAATGTCACCCGACAAGAAGTTAGACCTAAAATTGGTGAACGAAGGAAGAAAAAATATTCATGACTTGCTCAAAATAATTATCGAATATTATATTTCAGAACAAGACATTGAAGATCGCATGTCTCTCAACAAAATAAAATAAAAATTCTACATTGAATTGCATGACGTATTTTTCTGCACGGTTCTGACAGTTCTTCATAAACTCCTCCTCGACAAGGGATTCTATGACATCATTGAATACCAACTAAGATTAGGTACACCATTGCCAAATATTAAGTTCCAAGAAAGGGATGAAAAGTGGGAATCATTTCTTGACACAAAGTGCAAAGATACAAGAGAATCCTGGGACTACTTCTTGAAGAAATAGACATGGCCAATGCTACCAACTTAGAGTAAGTCAGGTCAGAAATGGGGGGTCGTTGGAAACTGTGAGATTCCATAAAACAAGAAAACTTGAAGTAGCATTTCCCAAGCTTAAATGTCATCAAGAGGGAAGCAATCCCATAAGTAATCCATGGATATCTAGATATTAGAAAGGGATAAAAGGAAACAAAAAAGAGGAGAACTTTCTAACCAGTGGAATAACACAAATTTGAATAGAAATATATTCAAAGAAGGTTAGATTCATAGCACGTGAGTAGTATGAGTCCAATAGTGATTGACCATAGTTGGAAATAGCAACATCCTTGACAACACCCAACAGAAGTAGTGACACACAATTGAACAACCATCAACTAGACGAAGAATCGAAAAGTATGGACTATGAATAATCTGAAAAATCTTTACATAGCTCTTCCACATTGGAAGATATCCCATGGATAAAATAATTTCTCCAACATAGACTACATATCTAGGACCAATATGCAAAATTATGGTACAGAACGGATGACCAAGGAAACCTACGGGATGCACTGATTTTCGAGCTAGAGAGAAATTAAGTTGACAATATGATTATCCAAATCAAGGATCTCACCAAATCGACTCCCCTGTGACATGTAATATCAAGAGAAGAAATTAATTATAGTTGGGAAGTGACACAACCCTTGGAATTAAGGTTAATCTAATACGAAGATCAAAGCTCTAAAATCGACGATGCATTGTCCATACTCAAGAAGAAACAATTATTCCTTGAATTCCATCCACTATCGCACATAGACAAAAACCAACTAGAGGATTCGACAAATCATTCAAAAATTTTAGTAGCTCAAATAACAAGAAAACCGAGCATTCCTAACAAGAAAATCAAAATGGGATTCAATCGCATCTCGATTTATGAAGGAGAGGACGACTCAAAATGCCATTGGTTTATGTGTGAAATTTTTTGGGATGTGGCTGATAGAACATACAAAGACAAGAAACTTGCACAATTCCAAGCTACTTTGCACCACCACACCTTAATATGGTTCATAGAATACATGGAAAAGAAAACTCGTTCAAAAGAAGAAATAAAGAATAACTTCTTAACATTATTTAAAATTTAGGATGTCTCATATCTAGTGACCCAAAATTTAAAATAAATAAAACAAATACTAGGCAAGTCGGTAAGAGAATATGATAACAGTTTCAAATATATCCTAAGTCAAATCCTGACGACAATTGATCAGAAATTGTTGGTCCAGTGGTATGTATCTAGGAAACTATGACAACTATGTTCTCTACTACACTTCTACGAGATAACCAATTGTGAAAATGCACTACAAAAGGCACAGCAAGTTGAGTCGGATGATGATGTTCAATCGACTTCCTCGACGACTAAGAGACTTGAAGAGAAAATATAACATTTTCAAAAAAACAATAAAAAAACTATCTATACAATGAAGAAAAGTATGGTGCACCACATGCACTAGAGAGGGACATAAAAATCATAATTTTCCCCTCAATGAGCTCACACAAATATAATTCATCCATCGAATTTAAGAACAAAAATATTGTAACATATGTGAATGCTTAACTGATCACAGTGTACAAGATTGTCCACATAATCTGAAAAACACCAAGTGGTACCATATCTGTGAAGCTTCTGATCACCAAACATTAGAGTGCCATCTAAATGCTCAGAATTAGAATAATATATGAACAGTCTATCACACATAAATCACCAATCAAGAAAACAATTATGGTCGAAGAGATTATTACTATGGTGGTCATGGTCAAGGTTGAGGAGGTCGACAAGGATTTGGTGGTCGAGGTCGAGGTTGTGGATGACCATATTGCTTTAATTATTGGAAATATGATCACATCATCTCAAATTTCCCTATAAAAGACATAATTGATCTAAAATTTTGCAATATGTGTGTCATTGGAGATTATTCTCTAGAAGATTTCTTGATAGTTCTCGATAAAATCATACCAAGAAAAAATGTGAACCTACGACATGCAATATCCAAGGTGTTAGCACTGACAATCACCCTCATATTGCAGGAGGATGATCCTAGTACCCATCAAAGTTTTTGGTGGATGTTTGGTTTTATATGAGTGGAGGTCAATGGACAAAACTCAATATATGAATGATGTTCAACACAGAAATGGACAAGAAATGTACAGGGAAGTGAGGGCCATAACTAACTTCAGTCAGTGAATTGAGTTTACATGTGAGCAAAGGGAAGAATTAGTAAGAATGGTGGACAAGACTACTATGGGCATCGTGCTTTCAAGCAACTTGGAGAAGAAAAACTTAGACTCAATATCACTCTTAAGCTCAAGTTTCAGACACTGAAATATGTCCAAACAACACAGTCACAACAACACAATGATCAAACCTACATCACCATGCAGCTATAACAACTCGATTGGATCCTCCATGCCCGAGACATTTAGTGTAAGATGGAAAAATATCACAACGAAGATGGCTAAAACTGGTCACGATACCTCTACAATCAAAACTACATTACACCAAGATAACAACCCTCAACTGGATCCTCCATGCTCGAGTGTTTTAGCATAGTTTTTACAAAGAGATGAAAAGAGGTTGAATTCTATTAATCTGAAAGTATCAAATCTTATACATAACTAGAGAATAGTTCCAAAATGAAAAAAATTACAAAATAGGGATCTCTGCTCAACCAGTTGACGACCTTAACAAAATATCAAAACTACTTATTTATACTCAGAACCGTCCCCGACTATCAGGAGTGTGATTTGATCACTAGATTCAAAGCATTTCGTCTGAGTAGCCTTTTGTCAGACTATGCATGTATCCCTCTGTCAGACATGAGCTCATATCAACATGGGTCTACAGTAAAATCAGTGCACGAGGGTACCTCGGGCTGACAACTCTGTTTTGCATGGTCATCTCCTCCATACTTTCTAATCACTGAGTGATTCTAGGTTTCAACCACCAACTCCATTTTCATTAACTGCCTTTTCTCATGATTGAAACGCAGCTTAATGCCCAGGGGTGACCACACACTTCTCTCAGATAAGACGCTATATAAACACGTGATTGCAGGGCCTCTCAAAGGTTGTTTGGTTTCACACTGCTTTTGAGCCCGCAATCCATCAACTTTTGCCACATATTACTTTTTCCAAACCACAGTTTCAATTGTGGGACCACTCAAGAAAACTATTTCCCGAGAACGTCGTGTCCCCAGAATGGACTGTGGTTGTAGATATTGTGATATTGGGCAAGGATTTATGATCAGTGGCTCAAATATTCCCTCTTCATATCAACAGATCAGATCTTACCTTTTCGAATCGATGCCTGAGATCTGCTTCGCGATTCGAGATTAGGACTTTTCAAACTTTAAATTTTTTTTTCCCCAAGAAAATCCTATGGAGATAGGGATCCGATGATGAGTGGATCCTTGATTTGGAAATCCAAGATCCAATTTAGGTTTTCAGGCTCCAGGAAAATCAAAACTCAAATCTTTCTTACCTTCAGTTCCTTTTACCCGGAGCTTTCAATCTGTTGACACACATCCTCTTGAATCGAATGACTGAGAAGTACTTCGGGTCTTCGACCACTTCGGGACTTCGGGCACTTCATCCACTTCGAGTCTTCAAGACTTTGGGATTTCTAAGCACTTCTCATTTCAATTCCCCCGAGGCTCATTTCCCCGAAGGCTTGGATCTATTGGCACTTGTCCCCTTTGAGATCAACGGTTCATATTCACTTCGGGGCCTTTTTCTCTAGCGCAATAATTCACACAAGTTTTCACTCCCAAAATCCCATGAGTCGCTGATGTGGACTACTCCTAGAATCTCCGCCACTAAAATATTAAAATTTCCTTCTACTTTATGCCTCAATCTCGAAACAAATTGTTAAGAAAACTGTGATTTGTGTTCTTTACTGCGGCCTACACGATCAAGGATTTGGATAATTTTTTGTGGGGAGAAGATATAGAACCACAATAGAAACAAAGGAGATAGGTATTCATCCTTAGATAAAAATAGAGAGGTTTAGGGATGATACTTCCTTCAGGTAAGACATCAAGGGGAAACAAGGCACTTGAACAAAAAGGGTGCAAACACACACTAATTTTAACAATCAAAAGGGACAAATTGCAAGACCTGGCCTATGAAAAAGAGAGAGACAAGGAAAAAATTTACATACTCGGGTATATCGAAACACACCTATGTCCCTTGACAACCTTATGTGATAACAATTTTCTCCACAGGGGATGTCATGCTCCCTGTGAGATGCCAAGAATGGCCAATTCTAGTGCATTAGTTGTTTGGCTATTGAGTCTAGCTCAAAAAACATCCTACTAAGGATTAAAGGTCGACAAGAACACTATCATAAAAATGCAATCAAAATACATGGACTCCAAGAGGAACTTATTTATGTACATTCCTAGAATAATTGATTTTTACAAAGCGCTAGGTGAAAGTAAACTTACACCATATCCATTCAAGCAACTCCCTGGATGCAAACTTGTTTACTCTATCATCGATCAAATAAAAACAACACAACTGTGACAACAAAATGGTTATGCTTTTCATCTTTCCTCCTAGTGTTGAAGTCATGATAAATCTGAGCAGCTCCAAGACATGAAGGAAATGGAACTCCATGTACTCCCTTACAGGTTCATAGAGAAAATGACAAAATCCACTGGGTTGGTGACAGAAAAAATGCTCTATCTTACAGTTTCTCACACATGGATGAATGTCTCTGACAAGCATGGGTGAGCGAACGACTGATGTAGGCTCACTAATCCCATGTGATGGTTGCTCATTTGTAGGCTCTGGGAAGGATATGAACTGCACATTTGTTTCTCCCTCTTCTTCTTCATGCCTCTCCCAAGGATCAAAATCATAATTATCATGAAAAAGAACCATGGAAAAGATCTTCTCTTTGTCTTT
Source organism: Picea glauca (assembly GCA_000966675.3). NCBI lineage: Eukaryota > Viridiplantae > Streptophyta > Pinopsida > Pinales > Pinaceae > Picea > Picea glauca. Next base: position 442,292 of record JZKD02S0085669.1, on the reverse strand, counting down.
TGTAGGCATAGAATGGTGGATTTCCACATAATTTTTTTCTTTAATTTATAAAGGAAAAGGCTCTGTGGTATGCTCTTGGAAATCATCAAAATATGAAACATACGATTCCATGTATATAGTCATAGGATCATGAATCGTGTGACAGAATCTTGGATTCTTTAGAAGACCAGGTTGCTCCTCTGTAAATGCCTCTCTAATTGAATATAAAAAACCTCGATGCTCCTTTGAAAACAAATATCGATCATCATTATTTTTAGTCTCTTTTCCTTATTGTTGTTCTATCTTTGATTCATAACCACTATCTTCATGCTCAGAATTTGAAACATGCTAACAACCTTCTTCCTTAGGTACATGCAATTTTTCAAGATATGATTGCATATGAACCCCCTTTCTAGCCCTGGTGTTCTCTTCGAATTCTTCAGCATCTTCACACAAGTGTCTTAAAGATGAATATTTCCTTTCTCTCATGAGAAGGACAAGCTCTTAATGTTGAGCCATGACATAGTACACCATGGAAGTAGTCTATGTGGGTCTGATCTCCACAATCATACTATGATAAACACTATAAAACTTCCCATTGAATACATCCAAGTCTTCCTCCTCCCCTCTCCTCAAGTCATTAAACTCAAACCAGTATTGATCAAGGGACTTTTTCTAACCCCAACACTTTAAAAAATATTTTCATAGATCGATCCATGAACCAATAGAATTGGCTCCCAAACATTTAAACCACACAACAACATCTCCAGACAAATAATGTGAGAACAAACTCTTGGTAACATCCTCCTGAACAATATCAAACTGATCAACAAAGTTCTCAAAGGCCTCCAAGTGCCTCTCAGTTGTAACATGATCCTCCCCATAAAACCGAGGAAGATACTCAAAGGAATAAAGAGGATAAGGATGAAGGTCAATTGGCAACCTTAAAGGTTTAAACATATTGTCTCTAATGTTAGCTTGAAAAATGGTGGGATGAATATGAGGCTTAACAAGAAGATGGACATGCTAGGAAGTAATAATGAAAGGCAATGAGATCTGAGAAGGGTTTGAATCATTTTTAAGCCCCTCAAGGCTACAAGGGTGATCAATTTCATGAGGAAATCCAATACAAATCTCACTTTTATGAATAGGCTGAGGTGAAGACACAGGATCAACATCTACAACACAAGAAGAGGGAATGTATTCTTCTTCCAAGCATGGATAAATAAATGAAGGATTATTATCATCCGAATAGACAAAGAGGAGGATAATCCTTTTTATATGTAAAGGGAAAGAGAGAAATGAGATGATAAAGAAAAGTAGGATTTCATGAAGAAAGATCATAAACTGATACCTGGTCATCCCCTTTGGTATGGTCATCTTTCTATCAACAGGCTCCTCCCAGTGGAGTCTTTGATTTTGGATTCACTAGGTGAAAACTACAATCTTCAATGGTTTTGATATCTGATGCGCCTTCTGAATCATAAGCTCTTTTTCATTCTATCCCAGAGAAATGTATTCAATTTGTTCCCTGACAACAACGCCGTGAATGTCACCCTCAGATTGCAAGAGGATGAGCCCAATACCCATCATAAGTTTTGGTGGATATTTGGTTTTATATGAGTGGAGGTCAATGGACAAAACTCGATATATGAATGATGTTCAACATAGAACTGGACAAGAAATGTATAGGGAAGTGAGGACCACAACTAACTTCAGTCAGTGAATTGAGTTTAAGTGTGAGGAAAAGGAAGACTTAGTAAGAAAGGTGGAAAAGACTACTATGGGCATCGAGATTTCAAGCAGCTTGGAGAAGACAAACTCTGACTCAAGATCACTCTTAAGCTCAAGCTTCAGACACTGAAATATGTCCATAAAACACAGTCACAACAACACAATGATCAAATCTACATCACCATGCAGCTACAACAACTCCACTTGATCCTCCATGCCCAATCCATTCAGTGTAAGAGGGAAAATAATCACAAGGAAGATGACTAAAACTAGTCACGATACCGCTGCAATCAAACCTACATTACAACAGCATAAGAATCCTCGACTGGATCCTCCATGCCCGAATGTTTTAGCACAATTTTTACAAAGAGATGAAAAGAGGCTAACTTCTATTAATCTGAAAGTCTCAAATCTTATACATAACGAGAGAACCATTCTGGCATGAAAACATTACAAAATAGGGAGCTCTTCTCAACCAGTTGATGATGTTAACAAAATATAAAAACTACTTATTTATACTCAGAACCGTCCCTGACTATCAGGAGTGTGATATGATCACTAGATTCAAAAAATTTCGTCCGAGTATTATTTTGTCAAGCTGTGCATGTATCCCTCTATCATATGCAAGCTCAGATAGGCATGGGTCTGTAGTAAAATTGGTCTACAGGGGTACCTCAAGTTGAAAACTCTATTTTCCATGTTTAACTCCTCCATACTTTCTAATTACTGAGTGAGTCGAGTTTTCAACCACCAACTTTATTTTCATTAACTGCCTATTCTTGGGATCGAAACATGGTTAATGCCCAGGGGGAGGCCACATGCTACTCTCAGATAGGATGCTATATAAACACATGATTTCAGGGCCTCTCAAAGGAGGTTTTGGTTCACACTGCTTTTGAGCCCACAATGCATCACCTTTTTCCACATATTACTTTTGCCAAACCATGGTTTCAATTACGGGACCACTCAAGAAAATTATCGCCTGAGCATGTCGCATCCCTGTAATGGAATATGGCCATCAATATTATGATATTGGGTGATTATTTAAGATCAGCAGTGAAAATATTCCCTCTTAATATCAATGGATCAGATCTTCCCTTTTCAAATTGACGGTCGAGATCTACTTCACGATTTGGGCTTCGAACTTTTCAAACTTTAAATTTTATTTACCCCAAGGAAATCCTCCAGAGCTCCTGGATTTGGATGGCCAAGATCCACTTCAGGTCTCTAGGCTCCGAGAAAATCAAAACTCAAATATCTCTTACCTTCAGCTGCTTTTACCCGGAGCTGTCAATGTATTGGCATGCGTCCTCTTGAATCGAACGATCGAGAAGTACTTTGGGTCTTCAGCCACTTTGGGACTTTAGTTGCTTCAACCACTTCAGGACTTCGATATTTCTAATCACTTCTCATTCCAAATCCCTCGAAGCTCATTTACCTGAAGTCTTGGATCTACTGCCACTTGTCCCCTTTGAGATCAATGATTCATTTTCACTTCGGGGCCTTTTTCTTTGGCGCTATAATTCACGCAATTTTTCACTCCCAAACACCCATGAGCTGCTGATATGGAGTGTTCCTAGAATCTCCACCACTGAAATATTAAAACTGCCTTCTACTTTATGCCTCAATCCCAAAACAGATTGTTAAGAAAATGGTTCTTTGTGTTCTTGGTTGTGGTCGGCATGATCAAGGATTTGGACAATTTGTTGTGGGATGGGGAGAATAGAGAGAACAACAAAAGAAACAAAGGAGACGAGTGTTCATCCTTAGAGAAAAATAGAGAGGTTTAGGGCCGAGGCTTCCTTCGGGTAAGACATCATTTGGAAACAAGGCGCTCGAACTAAAAAGGTGCAAACACACACCGATTTTAACAGTCGAAAGGGACAAATTCCAAGACCTAGCCTACGAAAAAGAGAGAGACAAGGAGAAAATTTACAGACTCAGGTATATCAACACACACCTATGGCCCTTGAAAACCTTATGTGATAACACAGGGAAGAGGTGATGAACTCAAAAAACTTAGTTATTATTAAAAGGTTGGGTGCAGGATGAGATATTCACACTCCACCATAAAATTACCAAATAAAGAAGGATAATGACTTTCTAAACCTAGATAAAGAAGAGAAAATCATGAGAGAAACTCTTAAATTCTTCAAGAACTCCAAAAAAGATCAACAAAACTCGATAAGTAGAAATTAAGACACCATCCAAGAATTTTTTCATCTCCTCAAAGAAATCATTCAATAATTAGTTTTTTGGATATACTCACTAGTACATTTCGGTCAAATTTTGGCGACGCGTTTGACGCAATTGCCACTTTATATTGTCGGAAGAACAACAAACAATGGAACCCCTCAAATGTCATTTCATATGATGTCACTTTTTCAACGCCATAGATATCGTCTCTATTGCGACGTTTCATACATACACGTGTCATCTCGGATTTGACTTTCCAAACCCCATATAGTCGTCACTACAACGACGTCATAGACATCATAATTCTGACGTCCCATTTTGTCAGTCTCCACTACATGTGTTCTATGGGTGTGGCAGTACCATACATTGTAATACTGACATATGATAATGTCTCTCCACTGATGGTCAATTATTCATCTCCCACGTGTTTTCTATGGGAGAGACGTAACCATATTTCATAAGATTAACTTATGGTAACGTCTCTCCATTGATGGCCAGTTATTCATCTTTGGCATGTTTACTATGGGAGTGACGTTACCATACATCATAATAATGACATATGGTAATGTTGCTCCACTGAAATTTATTTATTCATATCCGACGTGTTTTCTATGGGACTGACGTTACCATACGTTACAATATCAACGTCATGTAGGTATTTAAAAAAAAAATCAATTGTAGAGGGATGAGAATAAGGAGAGGGATGAGTCGGAGAAGGTAGAGAGAGATGTTGGATATCATGGAAAGCGTTATGTTACCCAATACTTGACTTATGAATTGAGGAATGCATGTGGATATAAACAACAATGAATAAAAAAGAGAGGCAACAACAACTACATCATCATTTTAATGTTCACAAGGGTGTACAAAATCTTAAGCTAGAGTGTGATGATGAGACTTCCAATTGTTTTATTATGAGGTCCATTTTTTAGATATAATGACCACCTTTTTACTCCATGATACCTCTCTTGGACATGATTAATATAATTATATTAGGATTTGTGAAATTGGTTGTTAATAAAATGATTTGGATGATTGAGTGTGTGATGTATGGTAGGTTAGTTATGGATTTGATGATTTCATGCACACTTGAGGATGTACTAGCCTATAGATCTAGCAAGTCGAAGTTCAAGTAGTTTATTAACCAACATCTACATGAGATAAAAGTGGTTTTGTGGTCCCTTATCAACCTCCAAGGAAAACCAAGACTTCAATCACTTAAGGCACCAAATCTAGCATCATATCCACTTGAATTGTTGGTTGAGAAGGGTTAATCTTGAAGGGGATTTGGTCCCTAAAACATAGGCCCATAATTATAGGGATCCTATGGACATGATCTCTTCAATCAAGGATTGATGACATGTTGATTGATGTAGTATTTTTGCATAAATATGAGATAGGGATTAGCCTTAGCTAGTCTCATTTATTCTTGGAGAATTGTGAACTCTGATAGAGATAAGGAATTCAAACTTATGGAGGATGTATTGGTGTTAGTGATTAACATTCTAAAGAAGAAAGTTTACTTCAAACAAATTTCTCTTTTGGTAGTCTTTCTAGTTTCCTTGTAAAAGGTTTGGGGATGGCCCACTCAAGGATGAACAAGGAATCTATGTGTGGTGTTACATTTATTTTCTTTCAATTATCTTTAGTCCATGTTTCCATTTTATGTCATGCATCATTTTTTTGCAAATATTCTTCATTACTTGTAGCAAATTACATAATGTCATTTCAAGTGAACTTCATGGTTTTATGTCAATGATGAGGATGTACTACTAAATTTGTTCACTTAAACTTTGCAAAAGGACACTTCAAGTAGAAATAGTTATGTTTTCTAGTGCTTTGGTTCAACTTTACAATAGGTTAAACGAAGTATATTGAATTATATTTTTAGTAGGTTAACTGAAGTACGTTTAATTCCATTTTGTAATAGGTTTCTGTAATATCCCTAGGTCGAATCCCAACGATAAATGTAATAATGTAATTAAGTTGGTGAGGTGATTTATATGATTTTGGCATGCATCTTCCATGGCATATTACATGCATGTAATGCGTGGTAAAATCATGGAATGGGCACATTCCAGGATACTAGGAGCAACAACTTAAGTGCACAGGATTTTGAGGCCAGGGAGCCTTTTGTGTATATGTTGTGTTTTGTAGGTTGGTGAGACAGTTATTATAAGCTAGGATGCTTATGTTGTGATTAGGCCAGAGATCCTATATGTTAAAGGCCAGTGCACCTATTTTTGTATATGTCTCATAATTAATATAAAATACATCGAATCGCGTAGACAGACCATGGTAAAAGCGATGGGGGACTAAACTCCACTAGTTAGGGAAAGGGAGGGGCCTAAGAGTTAAGAAAAAGGGGCTAATCTAGGGAGCTTATGCCAAAAAGGAATATTTTATTAATATTTCTTAAGTCACAAATTATGGATAATTATTTTATCCTAAGTTCTAAAGTTGGGGACAAGTGGGCCAATGTAACTCCCAACATGACAAGTGTCAAGTTGGGGACATGCATACATATTGTGGGGACTTAGTTCATTTTCCCATATTTTCCATAATTCCTTCCATTATGCATTCATCCATTCAGCCATACTATGATCTTTGACTCATGTAATCAGTTATCCTCCATATTTCATTCCATTGTACCTGAACCTATATCCATAGCGATATATGTTCGTGTATTTGGTTAGCTTGGGAGCTCGAATGAAGAAGTGAGTTGTCAGTCCCATGGGATACTAAAGAAGAAGGTTGTCAAGACAGCTACAGGGCTCTAAGACTTCCTATCTACCCTGTTGTTGAAGCCCTGGAAGGGAAGTGGGGAAGTAGAAGGACTATTGAGTAGACAAGGGGAAAACTTCCTCGGGTTGGATAGGCATGTGTTGAATGAGGGACTGTAGGTTGTTAGTTTGAGTTGGCACCTATGACAGAGTCTTTCATGTTGTCTACGAACCATTAGCCCAGTTAGGAATCCCTTTACCCGGGTGGAGTTTAGTCCCATATCGAGGGTCACCCATTGTTGAGAGTGATGGGAAGTGTGGTATAAAGCTGAGAGGTTCATGGGAGGTCTTCACGCAGTTGGTGATATTCTTAGCAAGATAAGTGTCAACGGTGTGATAAATTTACATGTTGCATTATTATTTCCATGGTTATTTTTATGGATTTATCCTGTGTATGATGTATAACTATGTTTATATTTATGGATATTTCTTGTATATGCTACATGTATATGTTTACTATTATTTCAGTGTGAATCTGTGCATTTACAATTGTATTTGGTTTTTTACCTTTTATATATATGTTTCTGCAAGAGTTATGTGTGTATATATTTTAATTACATGCAGTTCGAAAAATTTATGTGGCATAGCTTAGTTAGATATTAGGTATGTTACAGTATGTTCCGCAAAGAGAATGAAAGAGTTCTCTGGCGTAGCATGGCCTCGCATGGATGGTCAGGGACATTGCAATATGGTATCATAGCTAAGTAAAGCGTCTGAGTAGTTCCATTGCCCAACTTGTTGGTGGTCGGGGATGTTACAATATGGTATGAGAGCTAAGTAAAGCATCTGAGTAGTGGCATTGCCTAGCCTGTTGGTGGCCAAGGGTGTTACAGTATGGTATCAAAGCTTCAGTTTTCAACACTGAGCCTCAATGGGCCGAGAAAGTTAATTTGAAGTGAAATTTTACAGAGGATTTATTTTGAAGTGGCCAAATTTCAGTTTGTAGAGAGTCCATGGTAAAAAGTAACAACAACTGGGCAGAATTGGGAAAACGCCCCAATTTATGTTGTTAAATTCATGAGGAAATCAATAAATTCGGGCAAGTGATGAGATATTCCTGATTTAATATCTGTTCTAACAAATTCGGATCTAGAATTGGTCGAATTTGAAGTTATAGTGAAGCCATGATAGATGGAGCGAGTTTAGTGGTTAAAATTCTCAATTCGTGAAATGATTTTGGACAAATTCATTCCAGAAATGTCAAATTACAATGATTTGTTGTCGTATAGGTTGACAGGTGTTATCGAGGTGAAATTGAACAAATTTCATGGTTTCAAAATGTCGATGGTAAACTGGGGACAAAAGTTAAGACAAAAGCCCCAATTTCTATAGCGGAATTTATGAGGAATTGATGCGGATAAAAATGAATGTGCACAGGTGGGCACACTGAAAATGCATGATGCGTAGTGATAATCTTATGATAGGTAAAATTCAACACTGCACGACAAGATATTGACGTTCTGGTGTGCCGCGCGGAAAAATGTTAGTGTGCAGTTGTGCACTCTAAATTTCGGCACCACGCAGAAAAATGTTGGTGTATAAAACTATGCGATAAATTTAGCATTGCGCGGTGTGCACACACATAATCGTGACACGTGTGGTGTGTGCAGTGTTGGTAGGGCAGAAAGGAGTTTTGTTGGTGCGCACGCAATTTGGGTATATGTTGTCACACGACAATTTATTTAATGGTGCGTGCAGAGTATTAGAGTGTGGTGGGAGCATACTAAAATCTGGCATGGTGCAGTGCGCATAGTATAATGAATGCAAAATATCAGCGTATGATACAAAAATTGTGTGCAACAGGTAATAGTGCAAGAACCAAAACTGTGCGCTGTGGATATTGGCTTGCGACATAAAAGTAGTGCGCGCAAGTTATTGGCTCGACAGAGACGTGATACACAATGGTTTTAAAGTGCATGAAGAATGATTTAACTTGTGTTGTTACTACACATGGTAAATATGGTTTATAGGTTGAAATTTGTGCCCGTGAATTTGTTTGAAGTGTCAATAACGACAGAAAAACAACGATTTTCTGCGACGTTTTATATCATTTGAATGTCATATTTTTGTAGTGCATATTTGAGGGCCTTAACAACATTTTTAGCCACTAAAAAACCATGAGAACAGAGTGTGCCAATGCACACAATGTCTCTATAGCTCAAATAAAAGAGCTCGGAGATATCTTTCTAATGGTGTAAATTGTTCGTCAAACGGAGCATTTTTTAGAAAGTTACATCACAAATAGTGGAGGGTAAAGTTTCAGAACCATATAACTTCAAAGAGCCATAAATTTCTTCTCTGGAATCAGATGGAGGTGCAGGAGAAGTTAGTGTAAATATATTGAACCATATAAGATAGTCCCAGAGATGAATTAAATTTCAGGGCATGTTAAAAGTGTTTAATATGGAAAAGAAGGTAATTGTATCATTTCAGTTACAATATGGTATTTTGGCCTAGAACTTCAATCAGCTATAACTAGCAGCCTGGAACCTAGAAAAAGGTGAAACTTAGAAAAAGTGTCCATAATATGTATGTGAATAAACCCAATGGAGCTCCCACAAAAATTCCAATGGATTAGGTGCAAAAATTCATATTTACAACGTAGAGTTGCGCCAAGTTGAAGAATGAATAGAAACGTTATTGGGCAATGTTCAAATATCCATAACTTTCTACTCAAGACTCAGAATTGAACATGGGAGCAGGCATTGGAAAGGTGTTGGAAAGTGGAATCTAAATATCCACCTATAAAATTGATCTAGGAATTCAATTTTCCAGGGAATCAAAATAAATAATTCTGATATATTATGGAACCAGAATGGTTCATATATTTTCATGAAAATTGTTGAGTCAGTTAACCTGACAAAGTTTTGTTGACTGCACATTTTGCAAAGTTAAATTTTTTTAGTTATTAACAGGTGAAAAGGTTAAAGTTTAGTTAAAATTAAGTAGAGGTACTCAGGGAAAGAGTGCTATGAAAAAATATTTAATAAGATGATAAAAAACAAAGATCCCAAAATGTCAAGGTATGAATCTTAGCGCAACCATAAATTTTTTGGAAGCCACTATAGGAAGTCCTCTCATATTATTAAAGTATTCAATGGAATTTGGGAAAAGGAATAGATCATGTAGTGAATGAATTAGTGAACATTTCCAAAGAAACCAATATACAAGTTAAGCAATGCATTGAAGTCAGATCTATTATAAAAGGAAGTGACTATCAGGATGATAGTAATCAAATAAAGAAAGAGGCTTAATGCATATATGGATAAGAAGTGCATCATATCTAGGGATTAGTTATGAAATTATATATTAATGCTTCCATTACGGTTAACAGAGTGTGTAATGGAAGCATGGTATGAAGGGCATCATTATGGCATGATAGAAGTGGATTGTCCAAGGCAGGTTGAAACTAGATTGGTCAAGACAGGGGAAAGTAATAGCTAGAAAGAAAATCCAAGTGCTGATATGATCAGTTAAGGAAGGGTTAAATCAAGTACCTCAAGAAGGAAGTTGGTGTTAACTATCCAAAGTTACTCAGAAAACATGACTGGAAATATAATTGGGTCATGTAGGAGTTGGATCCAAGGAATCCAAATAATAGTAGAATGATGAAAATCAATATCAACATAATATGTAGCTACAAGTCCATGAATATCCTAGAATAATGCAAGAGGAATCCATGGGGTAGATATCAAGCAAATGGGAATGCATGAAAAACACTTCAAGAGGGAACACAAGAATACTAGTAGAGATTATTGATGCATTATGAAGGTATTGAAGATATTTCCACAATAGTATGGAGAGGTTAAGCCAAGAAAGACTTAAAATTGGAATGAGTCTTTGTAGAGATTCAGTAAAGAACCATGAAAAGGAAAATGGTTATATGCTTGGTTCTGAATGTAAAAGAGATGGTGCTTGACAAGAATCTATCTCAAGTATCATAGAGTCATGAGTGACATTTCCAGGTGGTGGAAGTACCACTTGAATTATGTTAGTAAATTAAAAGAAACATTAAGTGCTTTTAATTAATTCTATGCAGCCATGGAAGGAGGCATATGTGCATCCCTACAATATGATAAGAGATTGGATATGCAAGCCAAGTTTGAGGCTAGTTGGCAAGGAGTAGAGAAGAATGAAAGAAAACTCAAATACTAAATTATTCAATCAAGGAAGAACTAAAATACTTCATTCTAAAAAATAAATGGATGTTGAAGATCCAAAGTCTATAAGCCAGCATGATGTGAATTATAATTCATCCAAGTATGCGCTGGGATAGATGGATCCAAGAAGTAAATAAAAGATTAAGGTTATTATCAGTTTAGTATTTGAATGGAAAATAAAAGGTATCCAAGAGTGATTTGGCTAGAAAGTGCTCAGATCAAGAATAATCATGCACAGTGGTTACAATGAAGAGCACTTAAAGGTTCAAGAATCCAGGAAAATGGAAGACTTCTGGGATAAACAAGGAAACGTGATACAGGAAGAAATAAGTTGTTGCAAATTATTGTAGCAACAAGTATTTTATGGCTCATTGGGACAACCATAAAGTGAGAATGCTTGCATGTTTTCAAGTATTGTTAATAATGTTGTTGGACATCGAAGGAAGCAACATAAGGCTAGAATGTTGAATTATAAGGATGATAAAGAAGCCTGAGAATATCTATTGTCATCGGCTAATCAGGTAGCATTAAACTCATTTAATGCCAGCCATGCAGGTAAGTATTCATGTTTAGAAATTATGTTGTATATATGCCAAAGAGAAATACAGGTAAGAATTTCCCCAAATTGAATTTTATACTATGTTGTATGGTATTGTTTAAGTGCATTGATGGGATTAAGTTACCACTAGGTGTGGTAAAGGCTAGAGGCCTACTATAGTTATCAAAGATTTTATCTTTTGAATGCACACACTGACATAGTAGCATGTCATGATAATTTGGTTATGAGACAATAACCAAAACAAAATAAAAGATTAGAACTTGTTATAGGAATGATGATAAGAAAGCTAGTCATGTATGAGACCAGGACATGGTTGGATATGGAAAGGTATGGTTATAGAAAGGTTATGTGCCACACAAATACCCAATGAGCTTCCTACCTTTAAATAAAAATTGGACTACAACCCTTTTGCTAACACTAATAAATACTACATAATTGTATTATTAGTGTAGTGTTCAGGTCGAAAAGGAAGGCATCCAAGTAATTGTGAAGACAATGGGAAGTGTGTGGAGATGTGTCAAGACTGTTGATACTGAGAAGGGGGTGAATCAGTATCCAATACAATTTAAAAACCTTTTTCAACTTATACTTAAACCATTCAATTATATCCAATGAGAAATGAACAATAGTATAAGAGTTACACCAATACACCAC
>JZKD02S0085669.1:385091-427346 GCA_000966675.3 Picea glauca | reverse complement strand
ACTCTGATCCTGTAGATAATGTTACTCAATGTATTCTATGAAACTCCTATAATTTTCACTCCTTGAATCCTCCCCAAAAAGAGGTTATAGAAAGAATGGTAGACTTTATTCAATTTTGGTCTGTTCAGAAGACCCCACTTGTACAGCATGCCCCGCTCTCAATATTTAACATTTGATTCTGAAACTTGTACACAAGAAACTAAAGTATGTACTCTTTCCAATTGAAGTGGTACCACTACATTTGGAGTCTGTATGAAAAAGTTATGACTGTTTTACCCAGAACACTTGTTTATTGACTAGTTTCAGGACTGGTCACAAACCCTATATTCCACAGAGTGTATCTCCATAATTATAGTGAATCAAGAGATGAAATTTTTACCAAAGGTACCTTGATATGTCTTCTTAATACCATATCGATTTCACCATCTGAATCATTCTAAAACAAAATTTGTAGCAAAAATGGTAAGATGACCTGAAAATAACATACCTTAGAACACATCACCAAAAGACTTCATCCTCCTTTGAAATCCGGCCTTCTCTTACTTCTTCTTCCCTCTGAAATTCGACTTGTATCAAATGAATGTATAATGATTATTATTTATACCATTTATGTCACTTCCTTTTAACATTCGGGCTGGTCTGACACTTTCTTATTTTGTAATTATTTTCAGGGCCTACGTGTACTTCCTTTTTCAATTCACTTTGTCATCTTCAAAAATTCATTTCTCCTCAACCATAAGGATCCATGTGATGTGCCACATACCACCGGAAACAACATGATGTATACTATCAATTCATGGGTGTTGTATATGCATGTGCATTTTCCTTCATGCCCAAATACCTTTATCAATCTTGCAATCCAAAACCCATGACTAGGGTTGACATCAATGACAACAATCAATCTTCCAACAAAGACATTGGCTAGAATTCCAATTTATGGATGGTGAGATGCATGAGTTAGATAAATCTCATTCGTAAAATCAATACAAAGGTGCATTGAATATATAGGCATTGAGATTTGCATTCATCCCTGGTAAGTGACAGAGTTGCAATCATACATGATGGAATTGTATACCTAAATGTATTTTGCTGAATGCATTTTGTGAGTGCATGTATATATATTTTTGCATGGAAAAAAATATGTGAATGGTTGAAATGTTGTTAAATGATGAAGTTGAGAACATTTAAGGAACAATTAAACATTGTAATAGGAAAGTTGCAAGTGAGATGGTCACAGAAATAGTGACTATAGAAAATTTCATGTTCAGAAAATTGAAGAAATTAACTTACTGCTATTAAATCTAAACATGCATATGCATAGAATGATGAGTCATTTTATTTCGTTAAATTGTTTGGTAATTGTGATTGAATTTCTAGGTGTAGGCAATTCTAAGAGCATGTCATAAGATGTTGTAAATGTTGAATTATGATGTACAAAAAATATTGACAATTGGTTGGTCGTATGCAATATATGATCATTGCATGAAAGATGGTATTTCACATGGTTCTTGCTGAAAGCCATAAGGAAAACTATATTCTATTATTCCAACAACGATGAAAAAAAAAACAAAAAAAATTATGGAATAAAATTTCATATTTTGGGAAAAAGTCTAATTCCTTATGTAATTAATCGGATTTATAAAATGGTATTTTTATAATGCTCTCTCATGATAATTGCATGTGTATGATGCAGATGAGATGATAATGATTACATTTGGAACTCTTAGAGCCATGGTGCTCTGAGACTTCTTGTCCAGCTTGTGCTAGAGCCCTGGAAGGGAAGTTGAGCAGTCGATGAACTATTGAACAGTGAAGGTGCATACTACCTTGGGTTGTACAGGTATGTGAGAAAGAGAGACCATTGGTTGGAGTGCTGTTGAGTTTTGGTACATTGGCCTATACTATGCAGATATTGATCGTGGGTCGTGGTTATCTTGGGAATCCATTTCCATGATGGAGTCATAGCCATGCTCGAGAGTGGCAGGCTGCTACAAATTTATAAGCAGTGAGATCTAAGGCTGGTGGAACATCATGTATCTACAACCATTTATTGCTTCAATGAAGTTTAATTGAATCATGTAATAAGGAACAATGAGATGATTTATTTCATGAAGGACCTCTATGGAATAGAGTAATTGACTTCTAGTTGCAGTATGAGTATGAGAATTGGTGCTGGAAAGTAGAGCACTAGATGGATAACAAGATTCCATTAGCTAAATCTTGGATATTTTAAGAATTTGAATGGTACATGGTATATAATGCACTAAGGACAGTGCATAAATAAGGGGAGGGGATTGTAATATCCTTAGGTCGAACCCCAAATGTAAATGTAATAATGTAATTAAGTTGGTGAGTTGTTTTATATCTTTTTGGCATGCATTTTCCATGGCTTAGTGTGTGCATGTACTGCACAGTAAAAATATGGAATGGGCATATTCTAGGATACCGCGCGCAACAATTTAAGTGCGCACAATTTTGAGGCAAGGGACCCTTTTGTGTATATGCTACATTTTATAGGCTGGTGAGCCAGTTATTATAATCTAGGATGATTATGTTGTGATTAGGTCGGAGAGCCTATATGTTAAACGCTAGTGCGCCTATTTTGTATATGTCTCATAATTAATATAAAATACACTGTTTCACGTAGTCCGACCACGATGAAAGAGGGGGTGGACTAAACTTTACTAGTTAGGGAAAGGGAGGGGCCTAAAGTTAAAGAAAAGGGGCTAAGATAGCGAGCTTAAGCCAAAAAGGAATATTATATTAATATTTCTTAAATCATAAAGTATGGATAATTATTTTATCCTATCTTCTAAAGTTGGGGACAAGTGGGCCAAAGTAACTCCCAACATGACAAGTGTCAAGTTGGGGACATGCATACATATTGTGGGGACTTAGTTCATCTTACCATGTTTTCCATCATTCCCTCCATTATGCATTCATCCATTCAGCCATACTATGATCTTTCACTCATGCAGTCAATTATCCTCCATATTTCATGTCATTGTACCTAAACCTGTATCCATAGCCATATATGTTCATGTAGTTGGTTAGCTTGTGAGATCGACTAAAGAAGCGGGTTTTCAGGCCCTTGAGGTATTGAATAGGCGTGTTGTTAGGCCCGTGAGCAATTTCTCTTTGGGTGAGAGAATTGTTGGGAATTAATTTCCTAAAGGTACTAAACTACAACTACAGGGCTATGAGAATTCTTGTCCGACCTATTGTTGAAGCCCTAGAAGGAAAGTGGGGTAGCAGAAGGACTTTTGAGAAGTAAAGGGGCACACATCCTAGGGTTGGACAAGCATGTGGGGATTGAGGGACTGTAGGCTGTTAGTTTGAGTTGGCACCTGTGACCGAGTCTTTCCTGTTGTCTACAAACCATTAGCCTGGTTAGGAATCCCTTTACCCAGGTGGATTTTAGGCCCAGCTCGTGGGTGACCCATTGCTGAGAGTGATGAGCAGTGTGGTCTAAGGAAGAGAGGTTTGTAGGAGGTCTGCACGCAGTTGGTGATATTCTTAGCAAGATAAGTGCCAACTGTGTGATAAATTTACATGTTGCATTATTATTTTCATGGTACTTTTTATGGATTTATCCTATGTATGATTTATATCTATGTTTATATTTATGGGCATTTCCTTTATATTCTGCATGTATATGTTTACTTTTATTTCAGTGTGAATCGATGCATTTATATATGTATTTGGTTGTTTATGTTTTATATATATGTTTCCACAATATTTATGTGTGTATATATTTGAATTGCATGTAGTTCAAAAACTTTATGTGGCATAGATTAGTTGGATATTGGCTATGTTACAGTATGTTCTGCAGAGAGAATGAAAGAGTTCTCTAGCATAGTGTGGTCTGGCATGGATGGTCAGGGATGTTACAATATGGTATCAAAGCTAAGTAAAGCGTCTGAGTGGTGGCATTTCCCGACCTGTTGGTGGTCGGGGATGTTATAGTTTATTTTAGCACTATAGTATAATAATTTAGTTATATAAAATTGGGTTTGAAACACTTCATTTTATCTCTCATTCATGTCAAGTTAAGTAGGGCTATCCTTTGATTAGTAGGTTCTTTCAAGATCTATTTTTCAACTCTTTCCATTTAATAATATTGCAGGTTTCCTTGCATTATTGTTGTATCATTTTCTAGATTTCATCCAAAAGGATGTGAGGCTACATCTCAAACTAGCTGACCACATTTGGTAAAATCATGTCCATAGTACATGCCCCATACCTATCATTTGGTTTCATTATATATTTTCCCATTAAATCCTTACTCAATTTCTTCACCATTTCTTCATTTTTGTAGCTACTATTCATCAATAATGGAAAAATGGAGTCATTGATTTCCTCATGATATTGTTGCTATTTCACACACCACTTCTTTTCATAATTGTTATCCTAGTCCTCTGGCTTGCAACTTATAAATGTGCATCTTAAATGAAATCCAAACTCTTTTTTTGAAGGACCTAATAAATAGTTTTCGTTAGTTGTTGAAGGTAGCGTAAAGAAAATAATAGAATGGTCAATGAGAGTTGAAAATTTGAGGACTAAGTGCTTGCTACATTCCATTCCCAAAAAAGGTTCACTTATATCCCAAACAAGAATTTCATTCCATTTATATAAGACCATTTCCCAAGACAACATTACATTCAATTCCAATTTTTGTTCCATAACCATGGCTCTAAAGGATCTCCGTTGATAACATTCATAACATTAATCACTTTTCAAAAGGATCCTTGTTGATAGCATTCATAACATTATTGATTAATGCTTATCCATGTTTTCTCTAAATACTCATTCTTCTTTACAATTAGAAGTTAGATGTGACCTTGACTCTCCTCTATTCTAGTGTCATACATTTATTTTGTTGTATGTAATGGGAATAACCATGGACACAAGATGTTTCATGCATTATGTTTGATTATGGTGTTGTAATATTTTATTTGGTTCTTAGCAAGGCTCATGTCAGTGACAAGTTGAGGAACCTCACCAAGTCACCATGGAGTAAGTGCTTGCTATATTTAATTCCAAACAATGGTCTACTAATGTATCTGAACCAACACTAATTGCTTTACATTTATACAAGACCATTGTTGACAACACCATTAAATTCAAATCCTATTTGTATTGGATAACAATGTATCTAATTTCCTTTTTATAGAGCTAATTAATCTAGAAATGTAGGCATCACACTAGCCATGGTGATTGAGTTGGGTTTCATTCCTAGCATAACCTACATTTCATTGAAGAATGTTTTGATTTCATGGGAATGGTGAGTCTATGAATAACCGATAATATTTTCATTCGATGGATATGCTTACCTTTTTCCAAAGATAATAAATATGCACATGTAGACAGAACACCAACCATGAGATTGAGTTGGATTTTATGCCTAGGGCTTGTGTTTTGTTGTAGAATATAAAGGCTTCATGGGGACCTAGTGATTTCATTCCAATCAAAGAATGATAAGGCTTCACAAAGATGGAGAATATTTGAATAACCAATAATGATTACCACAACATCTTGTTTAGGTATTATTTTGAACAATTAGTGGGATATGCTAAACCCCCACATGCATTTCTTACTTTTTTCTAGTGCCAAATTCCATAATAAATTCCCTTCTTATTTCTTAACCATGGATGTAATATTCCATGACTATCAATTTAGATAATATATAGTATAAAAAAAATTATTCTTGTGTTGGAACCTTTTATTTGGTTTATATAAAGGCTTGTGTCATTGACAAGTCTAGGAACCCTCTCCAAGTTACTGACTAAGTATTTTCTGCATTTCATTTTTAACAAGTGTTTATTAATTCTATCCCAATCAACAATGATTGAATTACATTTCTACATTACAATTTCCCACAATAATATTACATGCAAATCCAATTTGCATTGCATAACCATATATGTACTTACCTTGGTTTAGAGCCAATAAATATGCACATGTAGACAAAACATTGACCATAATGTTTGAGTTGGGTTTTATGCTCATGACAACTTACATTTTGTTGAATAATGTTAAGGCTTCATGGGGATGGTGACTTTGTGAATAACCAATAATGATTTCATTCCAAGGATCAACTTATTTGGTTCTAAGGCCAACGAATATGCAATAGAACACTAACCATGATGATTGAGTTGGTTTTTATGTCTAGGACATGCATTTTGTTGAAGAATGTAAAGGATTTGGAACCCAATGATTCCATTGCAATTGAAGAATGTTAATTCTTAACATGGATTTCCAATCTGGGAATAAATTTCAGTGATTGTAGTCCACGACCCAACATCCCATTTACCCATCTTTTGAACAATTTGTGGGCAATGCTAAAATGCCCACATGAACTTCTTACCTTGTTCCAAAGCCAGATTCCATGACCAAATAAAAATTTTATGGCATAACCACAGATGTAATATTCCATCCATATTAATTTAGATCAGATATAGTGGAAAGAGTTTTGATTATAGTGTTAAATCTTACATTTGGTTTTTAGCATGAATCATGTGAATGATGAGTCGAGGAACCTCACCAAGTCAAAATGAATTAAGTGCTTGCTACATATCAATCCTAGTAATGGTTTACTAATTCTATAATAATTATTAATTATTGCATTGCATTTCTACAACATCACTACCCAAAAAAATTAGATTTAAATCCAATTGTTATTGCATAACCATGGATCAATTTACCTTATTCTAGACATAATAAATTTACACATGTAGGTAAAACACTAGTGACAATTAAGTTGGGTTTATGCCTAGGACAACTTGCATTTCATTGAAGAATATCAAAGCTTCACGGGGATTCCTGGCATGGGAATAACTAGCAATGATTGAATTGCATCAACCTACTTTCCTTATTCTAGAGCCAATAAATCTACACATGTAGGTAGAACACTGGCCAAGATGATTACATTAGGTTTTTTTTCCATGACTTACATTTCATTGAATCATGTCAAGATGTCATGGGGACCCAATGATTGAATTCCAATTTAAGATTGTCAAGGCTTCATGGGAATGGTTAATCTAGTAATAACCAACAATGATTGCATTCCATGACCCAACATACCATTTAGGAATTCCTTTGAACAATCAATGGGAAATTCTAAAATCCCCACATGAACTTCTTGTCTTGTTCCAAAGTCAAATTCCATAAAACAAATGTACTTATTATTGCACAACCATGCATATTATATTCCATGAGTATTAGTTTAGATCATATATAGTGAAGTGGATTTTGATTATGGTGTTGGAATCTTGGATTTGGTTCCCAACAAGGCTCATGCCATTAACAAGATGAGGAAACTCTCCAAGTCATTGTGGAGTAAGTCCTAGATGCATTTAATTCCCAACAAGGGTTTACTAATTCTATTGCAAATAGAAATGATTGTATTCTATTTCTAGAATACATTGCCCATAATAACATTATTTCCGAATCCATTTTTTATTCCATAGACATGGGTTTTCTTAACTTGTTCTAGAGTCAATAAATTTGCGCATGTAGACGTATCACTAACCATAGTGATCGAGTTGGGTTTTATTCCTAGACAATTTGGATTTCACTAAGAATTCCAACACTTCACTAGGAGGGTGAATCTAGGAATAAACAAATATTATTAAATTCCATGGACCTACTTACCTCAGTCAAGAGTTGACCTAAAAATAAACTAAATAGCTTACCCACAAAGGACAAATTAATAAAATTCCAAATAACTAGTTATTACATCATTGTTTTTCTAGGTTACAAAGCCCAAGGAATCATCAAAGACATAATAATGTGATACCATTGTTTCTCCCTTCCTATTAGACTTGCAACTATTAGTGGTTCCTAACTCTGTGATTGAAATACCCTATTTTTGCAACAAAAGTACCCTAAAAGAAAATAAATAAATAAAATTCAAGAAAAGTAAACTACAACTACAACATACAAAAAACATACACAATACCTCACCTCATAGTGCCCCCCCTCAAAGGTTCAACTTGTGCACATTCTACAAATTTCCCACACACTCTTAAAAGGAAATCATGTACCCTAATGATATTTGACATATATATTAAGTGAAAGAGTGTTAGAATACTAACAATATATGTACCCCCCACCAAAGATGAGATTTCCCTATTTGTATAACACAACCAAAGTATCTTCGCGTTCAAAAATAGGGATGATGAAGGTCCTATATGCTTGGGGGTTCATTTTAATTACAAACTGTTAGTTGGAACATTGTGATCCATAAGTGATCATAGTCTCCTAAAACAAAGTTAATATGATAAGAAAACGTAATTCAATTTCTTATCAAACCTTGAAGCATGTGGGCATCATGGCTCTATTTTCATAGTACAATATTAGATCGGTTGAAGGTTGACATACTGATCAATTCCTTTAGAAAAATATAGGCACAATTTGTTGCAACATCCTAGACTTGAATGCAGAGATGCCACTAGACATGAATAGTACTTTGTCCTCAATAACAACAAGTTGGCATATTCTTCATTGTTTCCTTAACTGTTCGGTATCTTCCTCGACTTGTCATAACTGTGTGAATCCATTTGATACCATGTGAAATAGATTGTGAAATTATTGCTACGAGTTGTGTTAGAAAGGTTTATTTAGACATATATATTATGACAACATCCTTCATCATTCACTGAAACACAAGTAATTTTGCAACCTTCCATAAATTTAATCATGCTAACAAGAAAGAAACCTAAATTGCAATCATCCTTCCCTTGTGATATGTACACAACAAACTAGTGATGATAACAAGGATTGGGATTTAAAGTAGGTTCTTGTGATAGAAAAAGAGATAGTTATAGGTGGTGTTGAAACACATTTTAAAATTTTTATCTTCAAAACTAAAACCTTCCTTTTTCATTTTTCGGATTTTCATAAAGCATAACCCTCGCTATCATTTCCAAAATCCTAGTCCCAAAGTCCCGACAAGCTTTATTTTTTAAACAGAGAGGGCCAAAAACTGAAATTATTTTCAAAAAATCCCGACGTGATTTCTATAAAGTTATTCTTAAAATCACAGTAATTTAAACCCTAAAGGAGTTGATTAATAATTTTTTAAATATTTCAGGATTCGGGTCTACTCAAACCATGTGTTTTCCTTACATATTGAATCATGAAATCTCGATCCCCGATTTCTTGAAAGAATGAAAGTTAGTTTAATCCTGTCTAATTAATTTATTAATACAAAATTTAAGGCCTAATTTAATCTTATCGTGATTTCGCAATTTCGGGAATCGTGGTTTATCGATGACATACCTCATGTGTCCACGATCCTCGAAACCCCGAAAGAATGGAAGTTAATTTTAAATCCTGATTAATTAATCTAATAATTCAAAAGTTAAGGCCTAACTTAATCTCATCGTGATTTCACAATTTCGGGAATCGGGGTTTATCGATGACATACCTCATGTATCCACGATCTTCGAAACCTCGAAACGTGAAGTCTCGAACCATAATTGGCTTTTAAACTGGACTAAATCTGTTTTAAAAACACGATTAATGGTAATTAAACTGCTTAGGTATTTTCTTATTTTCGGTACCGTTGAATGAAATCTTTCGAATTTTGAATTCAAAAGCACCAAAATATGGTCGTATTAATAAATAGATAACTGATAAATGCTGCGATAATAATGTGTATCTTAGAAATATTATTTTCATTAAATGTAATTAATTACAGGTTGGTTGCATCAGTATTTTCGTCATAAAACGAGTTTAAGGAGACTTAAAAGTATGTGTTCCAAAACCTGTGCTTGTTCTATCTTTCAAAGGTAATTCACATTTAGCCAAGCTCATACGCTTCTTTTCTGTGACAGGTTTTCCTTCTAACATAAAGCTATGGTGCCAAAGAAAGCAATGAAGAAGAGTGAAGATACAGAGGAAATGCGTAACCCGGAAGGAGATATCATATCCGACACTACGCCACAAGCCATCAACTCAATTAAATCCTGGAGAGAAATCCATGAAATCTTGGATTACAAAATAAAAAATTCTTCTACTGATTTCGAGAATCACCTTCAGGATATAGTAGAATCGAAGCTTCATAAGATCGTAACATGTCCCCAGCTCATGGCATACAAAAACATGATCAATTGGGCCTTGGAGAAGGTCGATATCCCAACAAGAAGCATTTTAAATGATCAAGAAGTCATTGTTGTCTCATTCAGACCAGAGCATATACAAGTAATGTAAAAACTCTCACCAAATACTAAGCACAATTATAATGCTGAGTTTATAGCTGAATTTCAAAGGAAGGAGTGTACTGAAGCAAACCAAACTTATCCTGATTTAATCAAAGAATGGTGGAGATTTCCATCAAAATTTAGGTCCGACACTCATGGAAATTATGCCATGACATATTTGAATGAGTACATGGTCTATGTAGCCATTATGCTATGTAGACTCTTCGAGAAAAATAATCCCTGCCATTTCCCTGCAGAATGGGTGCCCTTTTTAGAAGAAGCATTAGAAGGATACACTTTTAACTGGAGCAAGATTTTGTCTGGTAACCTAGCTCAAGAGGTTTCAAATTACAGAGTTGCAAGATCTAAAGGTCAACCATTAGCCTTTTACATGTCGGAATACATCATGGACACAATTTGCTTTGTGACTCCATTTCCCCTAATCAATTGGAGTTGGAACATAACCTGCCCCGAACCCATTCACGAGTATCACTCTGTGCTATGGGAAGAAAATGCTAAGAATGTGTTTTATGAAATTTGTCATTTCATAGTAATTCCAATGCATAAAATGTTTTATGGCTGTGAACCCCCTCACATTTCTGAGACAGTCTCAAAAAAACTCAAAGCAATAGTCGACTGGTTCATCAATGGAAACTTTTCTTACATTAGGGTTTATGGGTGCTCAATCCCCCCTCATGCACTTCCAAACTTTCTCCCAGATAGACTAGTATTGAGGGAGGTAGCACACCAAATAGTGAAAGGCGACATTAGAATAGAGCTAAAGGCGACTCAAAAGAAATCCTGGCCAATATTCCCTTTGTATATTGGGAAATTTTCATTACTAAATTTGGGTCATTCGAAGGTGGAAGCAAAAGTGCTCGAAGAAATAAAACTGGTAGATATTGAGCACAAAAAACATGACCCTTATCAACTTTTGAACAGACATTTGATGCACTGCAATATGAAACCTTATGAACACAAAACATCTATTTATGATGATATATTCAAAGAAGTTAAAGCCTATGAGGAGGTATTGAATAGGATACGGGCCTTATCACCTGACTTACAGACTAGTTTCATGTCCTTCCAAAATCACAGGCGAAGTTGTTTGCCAAAGATTTTGTAGGGTGAATCCACGACCCCCTCTCCAGAGTAGGAAGGTCCTCGCCCAGGTTTTGAAACATATGCACAGGATAAAACAACTGCAAAGGGAAATAGGAAGGAGATTGAAATACATTCACAAGTAATATAAGTTCCTCAGACAGAGAAATCAGAGTCAGGGAAAGGAAAGGAGTTGGAAACATCCCCAGTAATTCCTAAGGATTTTCCCAAAAACGTAGGAGGAACAACATCAACAGAGCTTGGAAGTCCTATTACTTCTTTGACCCCATTACAGTCTACCTATGGAAACCCCTAAGAGGGAGCTCTTTATGTTAGTGATATCGAACCTATTTCTAGGGATGAGATTCCTTCCTCTGATTACTTTTTCAATAAAAAGAGGAAGGCTATCCTCAAACAAGAAATGCATCCAAGAGGATATATGATGATTAAAAAGCACAAGATCATTGTAGATGGACAAGAACTTGAAGAAGGGGAATTTTCTAGAGAAATAGCAGGCACAATGGGAGCCTTAGCATCGACAAATTTATACTCTGTGGGTAATTTGAGAACTATGTTGCAGCAGAAAGATCAAATGATAGCTCAGCTACAAAGTCAATTAAAGGAGACTGAAAGAAGTATCAGTTGGGAGATAAAGAAGGGTCTAGAACGAGGCAGATTCAATGACATTCAAGAGATTCAAAAACTGAAAGCAAACTTAGATGAAGCAAACCTGAAGATACAGGTCAGTCAAGCACAAGTCCTACAACAACAAGAAATGAATAGACAATTAAAACATAAGATTAATTCCATTCAAAATAAAGTGGTAGTGCTTGAAATCTTCCAAGACCAGGTGTTGGAAACAGATACAAAGATATGAAAAGAGCAACAGGGAGTGTTTTCTAAGTTGGAATTTATTCATAATTACTTTTAGGAAACAAGTAGATCCTTGAAGAATATTCTCCTGAAAGAGAGAGAAGTGAAAGTAGCCATAAAAACTTTTCAAAAAGAAGTGACTCTTACAACAAAAGTGGAGGTCGGAGAAACTCAAAAGCTATTTGTTTTAGAGCAGATTAAAGGTGATATAATACTCAAGGTATGGGAGGCAAACCTCGCAAAAAACAAGAGAATAACCAGAGAGGTTAATGATGACTGTCAAATAATTTTTGATCTTTTAGAGAAAGCTTCATTGAACATTGGAAGAAACAACTATCCAAGGTTGTTAGGAGAAATTAACATTATTAAGCATCAGTTAAGATTTAAGGAGGATCTGGAAGAAATTCAGGTAGAGATCCCACAAATAAAGGTAATAAATGTCACTCAAATTGACAAATGGATGGTGATGTCGAACTTAAAGTTACAAACTATTAAGTTCAAAAGAAGCATAATCGAGGACCGTCTGCCTGAACTATAGAGAAAGTTCTTCCTATTTGAGGCAAAAGATATTCCAGAAGCTCCCAGATTTTTGGTGCAGTTTCTGGGAGAATGTATTGGTTGTCTTAAAATAGAAGAAGGAAGTTCATCAATGAATACATAAAGTATTATTTTGACAATTTCATCATCGAAATTAATCAAAGATGATAAGGATAGAAATATTAACAGTTCAGTATTTCACATTCATGTAACCGTTAGTTTTTGCAAGTTGGTTAATCACCAACAGAAAAGAAAAGTTTGGTGATCATGTATAAATATAATTTCACAAGACTGAGACAGGGCTTTTGGTTTTTTGGGAGCTGATTGTATCAGAATTTTTCCGATTTACTATGATATGGATAATGCAGAAGAGATTTTGAATTCTGTCATCTTCAAGCTAAGTGTTCCTTTACTCTGTTTTCAATATCTTTCAACATCTTTATTTTCATGTCTTTCTAATGAATGATCAACTATAGTTTAACTCAAAATTCTATTGTAGTTTGAATTTATTATATTATCTAATCATTTACAGTTTTTCCTTTGTGATTTCTATCAACAGTTTCAAGACCTGTAGGTCATTTGGATGGTTATATTTTATACTTCATTAGAAATCTCATTTTTCTCCTCCTTCTGTTATGATATGAGACTCTTTCTTGATTAAAGCCTCATATTTTTCAACAATGTTACTTTTGTTATCATTTTACTATTCTCAAATTGTTTCAAGTACATAAAATGGCCTCTACTATTATTTTGTTATTATTTTGAGTTTCAAAACTCTTTTTCTATTTCATCCCTCAAGACTGAAGCAACAAATCTTAAAACATTTTATAATTCAATAAAATTTTACTCCCCATGACTGTCCCAATTAATAGACAGCCTAACATAGAACCTGGCCTACAGGATCAAACTAGCATTGCTTTGAACTTACTTAATACTATCCTGCAAACAACAAATACCTAATTCGAATTAGAATGCTCATGGGTAGTTATTGAGAGAGAAATCAACATCCAAGAACAATGGGAAGCTAGATAGAGACAATTGATAAACCATCTCTGAATTACCCTTTGTAATTGATTCTTACTCCTTAATTCCCTTTATCTTTTCGGATGCCTTGACGGTATACTTTAGAGAATTAAAGTATAAACTCAGGAACAACATCTTTTTGGCGTCGTTGCTGGGGAACGAAGAAACAAAACTTTTCCTTGGGAAGAATGACATTGACACTTTCTTTCTTTGATAGTGAACAAAGATAGAGAAACCTTCTAAGGATACCTTCATTTTTCATTTGGCGACTCCACGATAAGTTAACTGGATTTTAGCCAAAAGAACACCAGAAAGAACCCAGACGACAAGAAGACCTCGCCAGTCTCTAATCCAAAAAATATTTTAAAATAATGAATATCCCTTAAACAAATCGTTTTACACATACATACTATTTTTCAGTCTGATTTTACACAGTCGAACGTTAAGGAAACACTTCTGAGATCCATTTAGCTTCCCCTTTCAAACGATACCTTCTATTTTCCTTAAGAGTATACCCCAAACTTCTATGAGCCTTCTCTTCACACACTCCGATCTTCAGCCTCAAATTCATCAATGGCTGCACATGGAGGCGCAGGAGCTGGGGGCGGTGCCCTAGGAGGACCAGCAGGTGACCAAGCACTGCTTCCTGGAATATTTGCTAAGGTAGCTACTAGATATGCCCCCCTTGTCCTCCCAGTTCCCCTACACGATATTCCTGAAAATTATATGAAAATCCTTCTCAAATTTACAGGGGAAGGAGATTTAACCGCTCAAGAACACATAAATTTATTTGACCAATTTGTCAACATCCTTGGAATCGAACACGAAGATGTTTATTCTAGACTCCTCATTCAGACTTTCGAAGGACAGGTGAGGACCTAGTTCTGAGCCTTAGCTCTAGGATATCCAAGATGTTACGAAGAACTTTAAAACACTTTTATCAGACAATGGGGGGAGAGGAGAGACCACCTCTATTACCTAACTAAATTTGGAGCCCTTATAAAGAAAAACTCAGAATCAGTTCTCGAGTTCACGCAAAGGTTTAAAAAGTTGTATAATAAAATCTTGGTCGAGGTCAAACCTTCTCAACCCACAACAAAGGTGACTTTCGCTGGAGCCTTTGATCCTAATTTCACTCTATTATTGAGACAAACGAGATCAATAGATCTCACGAAAATGCAAGATGATGCCCTAGAAATTGAATCGAACATGATGGCATCAGGGAAATTAAAAGAAAAATAGATACTCAGAACAAAGAAAGTAGGAAATTCAAAGAACAAGGTGGATCCTTGAGAGATAAAATAGATGAGATGGCTAGGGTAATTAGAGAAATTTCAAATAAGATCTCAAAAATGGATTAAGATAAATCAAAAAGGGATAATTTTCCTAGGAAGGATTTTAGAAGGAAACCTGATCCTCAGGCCCCACAGAAAACAATTAAGAATGAGGATAAAAAAATCCCAACCCCCTTCTAAAGTGAAAAATTTATTGGAGAGGAAGACCTAGAATATTTTTAAGAGTTAGATGAGGATATAAATAATCTTGGTGACGATAGTAAATCACCCTATTTATCAAGACAAGATTACGAAAAATCCTTAAATAAATAAATTAGATCGAAAGACGATGTTACCAAGGGTACTTCTGAAGATTTGACCTATCAGGGTATTACTGATGATATTATAGCTGAACTACATGAGAAATACAATTTAAGACCTAGGAACAAGAGTCTTCCAACCTCCCCAACAAAAAAGATCTTGCTTGGGGGCGAAACTGATGAAGTGGTTCCAAAGGTTGCTGAGAAACAGATTGCAAAAACCCACACTACTAACACGCAACCTGTCAAGTCAAATTTAGTGGGAACACCCACTGTGAAAACACAGGTCCCTGTGAGTGAAATCAAATCCGCACCACAAAGAAAAGCTGAAAAGAAAGGAATGGAGGCCCCAAACATAGAGAGTGACAAGGCCCTAGGAAATTTTAGTTTGGAAAATGAAATAAACAAAATCAAAATCCCTATCCCACTTGTTGAACTCGCTAAACATCCTATATACAGAAAACAAATTGCTAACATGACTAGCTTTTTAGAAGACGAAATTCAAGCCGATGTCATCAACTTAGAAGATTTCAAGACGAACATAGTTTTTGGTTCGCATTTCGAAGGTGCAAGAGACACTATTTCCCCCTTATGTATCACGTTAACCTTGTTCCACCACCTACTCCATAACTACATGCTAGATTCTGGAGCATCCCACAATGTGATGCCTAAAGATATTATGGATAAATTAGGTCCCGAAATCACTAGGCCTTATGGAGATTTATATTCATTTGATTCAAGAAAATTCAAATGCATAGGCATGATTAAAGACCTGGTGGTAAGTCTAGCACAAATACCCACAAAAAGAATTCTTATGGATGTAGTGGTCGCCGATATCCCTCCTAAATATGATATGCTATTATCTAGGTCATGGGGTTCCAAGCTTGGAGGATATCTCCAGCTTGACATGATATATGTTATGATTTCAGTTTTTGGAGGACAATACGCACGTCTATACAAAGAAACTAGGTTGGCATTCATGGTAGGTGATCCACATAACCCAAATAATCACCCTGTATATATTGTTGATCAAGATTTAGGTAGTTTTATTTTATCTATTGATGATGATATTGAGGTAGGTATAGACGAAAATTGTATAGAAGAAAAAACAGAAAAAGAAAAAATTAAAAAAAATGTATATAGCACTAGTGTATGGAAGATGTTTTTTGATGGTGCTTCATCCTACTTTGGAGTTGGAGCAGGGGCACTCCTTGTGGATCCTAATGATCAATTTGTAATTCCCTTTTCCTATAGGATATAGTGGAATGTGGACTGCACAAATAATGTATGCGAGTATGAAGCCTTAGTGTTAGGGTTAGAAGCCGCTACGAGAATGAAAATAAAAAACATCGAAGTCTTTGGTGACGCTGAGATAACAATAAAATAGGTAAACCAATAGTACCAGGCCAAACATCCTAGGTTGAGGTCCTACAGGAATTGCTTCTGGGATCTGATCGACAATTTCTTCTGCTTTGTCAAGGTTCATTTCATTCCAAGAACTGAAAACCAACAGGTTGATGCGTTAGCCAAAGCAGCCTCAACATTCACACCTCCCACCATGTTTAAACTTAAGTACCACATACAAATGAGGCACCGACCTTCTATATTGAATAACATACATCATTGGCAAGTCTTTGAGGACGATGAACAAGTTCCCAAATTTTTAGAATCAATAGATGAGTTTGCCGAAATGCATACTAATTAGGAAAACCAAAATGATCCTATTTGGATCATGCAGGAAGGTGAGGATCCTCAATATTTCCACGATAAAATCACGAATCACTGAATGCCAATTCTTAAAAATAACCAGATCCCCAAGGGTCTTATTCCCTTGGAAAGATTATTCAATCAAGATGATATCCTTTCAAAATCCACTCTACAGCCTCAACCTAAAAAGGTTGAAGACTGCGACATAGGTTCTAAAGAAAACCCTCGGTTGGTGAAACTATCCAAATATCTGTCCCCAGAAACCAAAAGTAAATACGCGAAGTTTCTTAGAAAGTACAAGGACATTTTTGCTTGGTCATATGAAGAGATGAGAACCTACGACACCACTGTGATTGAACATAAGATACCCCTAAAGCCTGGTGTCAAACCCTTTAGACAAAAACTCAGACAAATCAATCCTATTTTATTGCCCGTGATCGAAAGGGAAGTCAAAAGGATTCTGGATGCAAGAATAATCGTACCACTGAGATACTCCTATTGGGTAGCAAAATTGGTCCCGATCAGAAATTAAAACGACGAAATTAGACCGTGTGTCAATTTCAAAAATCTAAATAAGTTCTCTGTCAAAGACAATTACCCCCTACCCAAAATGGATCACATTTTAGAAAAAGTAGTTGGGGACAAATAGGATGTCGATGATTGACGGGTTTTCTGAGTACAATCAAATTGCCGTCAGTGAACATGATAAAGAAAAAACTACCTTCACCACCCCTTGGGGTACATTTATGTATGACAAGATGCCTTTGGGTTTAATTAATGTAGGTGCTACTTTCCAACGTGCTATGGATATCTCTTTCATTGGCGAAAGAGACAAATTTGTTGTTATCTATCTTGATGATCTAACTGTCTTTTCTAAATCCGATGAAGATCATCTGATACATATCAAGCAGACGTTTGACAAATGCCACGGGTTTGGTTTGTCTTTAAACCCCAAAAAGTCTCACTTTGCTATGGAAGAAGGTAAACTCTTGGGCCATATTGTGTCTCGAGTTGGAATTAAAATTGATCCTAAAAGATTTGAAGCTATAGATGAAATAAATATCCCTAGGAATGTAAAAGAAATTCAGTCATTCTTAGGAAAAATAATTTTTTTGAGGAGATTTATCCCAAATTTTGTTGAAATCGTGAAGTTGATCACATATATGCTAAAGAAAAACAATGAAGTGAAATGGACAACAGAAGCCAAAGCATCATTTGCATGCATCAAGAAGGTTATAAGCGAGGCACCCATACTGGAAATCCCTAATTATCTAAAGGATTTTCTTATTTTCTCATTTGCCTCCGAACACACACTTGCTGCGGTACTCCTCCAAAAAAATGAAGAAGGTTTCGAGCAACCGATAGCCTTTTTTTAGCAAAAGTGTTAGAGACGTTGAACTCATATATGATATAATGGAAAAATAAGCATATGATATGGTGAAGGTGTTAAAGGATTTCAGAACCTACGTGTTGCATTCCAAGGTAATTGTGTACGTAACCACCAGCTCCGTTAAAGACATTTTGGTTCAGTCCGACTATGATGGCAAAAGAGGACGGGGGCTTGCAAAAATTCAAGAATTCGACCTATAGATAAAACCAACGAGACTAGTAAAGGGAAAAGGTTTAGCTAAACTCTTAGCTGAATCAAATTTTAGATCTCTCGGAATAAATGGCTTACGGGGAGGTGAAAAGTATGTGGACATGAACGAGCTGGATGAACAAATAACTGAAATCATAATTGAAGAGAAGTTTGCTTCATCATATTGGTACAAAGACATAGTGTCCTACCTGTTGATATTGAAGTGCCCGAGTGACTTACCCCCATCTAAAGCCAGAACGTTGAAGCTTCATGTGGTCAAGTACTATATATCCAAAAGACAATTGTATTGGAAGGACCCACTTGGATTCCTATTGGTTTGTTTGGTTGAATCAGAAACAGAGAAGGTCATAAGCCAATTTCACGAAGGAGTGTGTGGAGGACATCACGATTGGAGGGAAATGGATTATAAGATCTTAAGGGAAGGATATTATTGGCCCAAACGTTTCTCAGACATCAACGCCAAGGTCGGAGCCTACAACCCTTGCCAATTTTTTGTAGGCAAGCATAAACTTCTAGCGATTCCATTAGTTTCGGTCAAAACAAAATCCCCTTTTCAGCAATGGGTATTATATTTCATAGGTGAAATTAATCCTCATTCTAGCGCTCAACATAAATGGATCATGACCGCCATAGATTACTTCACCAAATGGGTGGAGGCTATTCCAACTAGAAGGGTGACAGATTCAGTGGTAATAGATTTCTTAGAAGAGAACATTCTATCTAGATTCGACAGCCCTTGAAAGATAGTCACAAATAATGCCCAGGCCTTTAAATCTATGGCTATGGTCAGTTTTTGGAAAAAGTACAATATCGTGTTTGGTCATTCCACAACATATTACCCTCAGGGAAATGGCTTGGTTGAGTCTTCAAACAAGAGCCTAATCAATATAATCAAGAAAGTGTTGAGAAAAAACAAGAAATCTTGGCATGTGCATTTGAAATACGCTCTGTGGGAAAATCAGATAGGCACGAAAAATTCTATCAACACTTCTCCTTTCCAAATGGTGTACAGGACTGACGTAGTGTTACCTATATATCTAGCGCTTCTTGTAATGAAAATTTGGCAAGATGAGAAGGAAGAACCAAATCATGTCACAAGAAGGATAAATCAGTTGATTGAAGTCCAACAACACAGGGCCGAAGTGGATGAAAGGTTGGAAAAATACCAAGACGACATGAAAGTGCTATTCGATCGTAAGGCCAAAGAAAGAGATTTTCTCCCTGGAGATTTGGTTTTTAAATGGGATGCTAGGAAGGAGGACTCGAAAAAACATGGTAAATTCAATCACATCTCGTACGGACCGTTGAAGGTAACAACTCCTGAAAGAAAAAGTTCATTTCTGTTAGAGAGTTTGAATGGTAAAATCCTCAACGCCCCTATCAACGAGCATTATTTAAAACACTATATGGAATAATTGGTTTCCAAAATTCCCACTATATATACCGGTCTGTGTTTTCTTTTTTCTTTTTTTTTATAATTTTCTTTGGTAAGTATACTTTCGTTAAAAAATAAAATAGGTCAATGTTTTTCTAGAAGTAGGAATATGAATTTTCAATACATTCAATTCTTTTAAATCCCTAATACTCTTTGTATTGTTCCCTTATAGGATCTCATCTTGCAGCCCAGACAACCGAAAGGAACAAACGAATGGCCATATATCGGAAGATAAATTCATCGAAAACAGGTGATAGAAATATTTTCCATTATTTCAAAAGAGAACGAAAATGGTAAGGCAAAGGTGTGAATTCCAGAGAAGTCTATTTTTCAAACGAAGGTCTCTAAATTGCAGTGATGGTCTTGTAAGTGTGATATGTCACTAAAAGAACAAGTTCTTACTCTGGGTCCTAAGAATTTCACCTAGATAAAGATAAGAAGTATTTAAAATAAGTAGAGAGAGTCAAGCATCTCTGAGAAAGGGTTCTAAGAGTTGGTTTTAATCCACGACCCTTGTTTTTCGATTTACAGGTCTTTCTTCGTCATCGCTTTCTACCCTCAGTTTTGCCTTCTTAAAAAACCAAGCATCTTTTCGGGTTTCCCACAAAGGGAGAAGACATTATGTCTTAGCTTTGGAAGCTGGAAACCAGATCTTAAAAAGTAGTCATGTCCTCATAATTCCTCACTCTCCGACTAAACAAAGTTATGCATAGGTTGATCCCGACTCTCGTAGGTTTCTTAAAAGTTTCTAAGGATTGAGGCTTGCTTGAAGGAAGGCCCTTGGAATTAATCTTTCCCTTTTTCCCTATGGGCTAAGGTTCTTTGAAAGTTAAGAAAAGGTTGGTCTAGGGTAATCAAAGCAAGTTGACAAAACTCCACTGCAAATTTTACATAGATACCATCCCCGGTATACTTACTACCACTGATTGGCCCCACTTCATGTTATAAAAGTAAAATATAAGACAAATGGTGAAAGGAAATTCATATTTGGTTGCCCCCATCTAGTCCAAGAAGACAATGAAAGGAAATTCAGAAATGATTTCCCTCGTCTCAGCATTTAAATGCATAATTATGATTCAAAGTGGTGAAAGGAAATTCAGTAAAAGGGGACAAATAACTTCACCGGGGTACTGAACAGGCTCGCTGTTAGTGACGCAATATCTGAGGTATCTATAAGGTTTTCATACGTAAATTTCACTCTACTCTAGTTACCAGCCTTTTAGAAACCGGATCTGCATCCCAAGTCCAGACAAGGCTCCCTGATTAAAAGCATGAATTTTACTTCATTTTGATGCAAGCCAAAAGCCGCAAGATCTGTTGGGTTTCCTAGGATTGTTTTGATCATCTTAAAGAAGACTTAAATTCAGTAGAGAGAAGGAGAAGCTCATGAATGGGACTACAGTTGAGTTTACAACCCATGGGAGTTTTGAAAAGCTTTTTAGAAGTAAAGATGAAATATTTTTTTCCCTCTCTATCCCATTCCTAAGAAAATTCCATAGAAAGAACCTTTGACTCCATTAACCCAATACGAGCACTAAGTCTACTCATTCTCCTCATCCCACAAGGAGACGAGGTCCCCAATCGGAGACTATGTTGAAACAAATTTTAAAATTTTTATCTTCAAAACTAAAACCTTCCTTTTTTAGTTTTAGGCTTTTCATAAAGCATAACCCTCGCTATCATTTCCAAAAGCCCAGTACCGAAGTCCTGACAAGCTTTATTTTTTAAACAAAGAAGGAAGAAAACCAAAACTATTTTTAAAAAATCCCGACGTGCTTTCTGTAAAGTTATTCCTAAAATCATGGTAATTTAAACCCTAAAGGAGTTGATTAATAATTTTTTAAACCTTTCAGGATTCGGGTCTACTCAAACCATGTGTTTTCCTTACATATTGAATCATGAAATCCCGATCCCCGATTTTCCGAAAGAATGAAAGTTAGTTTAATCCTAATTAACTAATTTATTAATACAAAATTTAAGGCCTAATTTAATCTTATCGTGATTTCGCAATTTCGGGAATCGGGGTTTATCAATGACATACCTCATGTTTCCACAATCCCCGAAATCCTGAAAGAATGGAAGTTAATTTGAAATACTGATTAATTAATCTACTAATTGAAAAGTTAAGGCCTAACTTAATCTCATTGTGATTTCACAATTTCGATAATCGGGGTTTATCGA
This sequence comes from Picea glauca, assembly GCA_000966675.3. Lineage (NCBI taxonomy): Eukaryota > Viridiplantae > Streptophyta > Pinopsida > Pinales > Pinaceae > Picea > Picea glauca. The sequence goes on along the minus strand of JZKD02S0085669.1, from coordinate 405,090 downwards.
TGACATACCTCATGTATCCATGATCCTCGAAACCCTGAAACCTAAAGTCTCAAACCATAATCGGCTTTTAAACTGGACTAACTCTATTTTAAAAACATGATTAACGGTAATTAAATTGCTTAGGTATTTTTTTATTTTCAGAACCATTGAATGAAATCTTTCGAATTTTGAATTCAAAAGCACCAAAATACGGCCATATTAATAAACAGATAACTGATAAATGTTGTGATAATAGTGCGTATCTCAGAAATATTCTTTTCATTAAATGTAATTAATTACAGGTCAACTGCGTTAGTATTTTCTTCATAAAACAAGTTTAAGGCGACTTAAAAGTCTATGTTCCAAAACCTATGCTTGTTCTATCTTTCAAAGGTAATTCACATTCGGCCAAGATCATGTTCTTATTTTCTATGACAGGTTTTCCTTCTAACATAAAGCTATGCCACCAAAGAAAGCACCGAAGAAGAGTGAAGATACAGAGGAAATGCGTAACCCAGAAGGAAATATCATATCCGACACTACGCCACAGGCCATCGACTCAATTAAATCCTGGAGAGAAATCCATGAACTCCTCGATTACGAAAACAAAAATTCTCCTGTTCATTTCGAGAATCACCTTTGGGATATAGCAGAATCAGAGATTCATAAGATCGCACCACACCTCCAGCTCATGGCATACAATGACATGATCAATTGGGGGAAGGTCAATATCCTAACAAGAAGCATTTTAAACGATCAAGTGGTCGTTGTCAGCTCATTCAGGCCAGAGCATATACAAGTAAGGTACAAACTCTCACCAAATCCTAAGCACATTTATAATGCCGAGTTTATAGTTGAATTTTAAAGGAAGGAGTGTACTGAAGCAAACCGAACTTATCCTGATTTAATCAAAGAATGGTGGAGATGTCCATCAAAATTTAAGGCCAACACTCATGGAAATTATGCCACTGCATCTTTGAACGAGTACATGGTCTATGTAGTCATTATGTTGTGTAGACTCTTCAGGAAAAAGAATCCATGCCATTTCCCTGCAGAATGGGTGCCCTTTTTAGAAGAAGCATCAGAAGGATACACTTTTAACTGGAGCAAGATTTTGTCTGATAACCTAGCTCAAGAGGTTTCAACTTACAAAGTTGCAAGATCTAAAGGTCAGCCAGTAGCCTTTTACATGTTCACATACATCATGGATGCAATCTTCTTTGTGACTCCATTTCCCCTGATGAATTTGAGTTGGAACATAACCTGCCCCAAACCCATTCATGAGTATCACTCTGTGCTATGGGAAGAAAATGCTAAGAATGCATTTTATGAAATTTTCATTTCATAGTAATTCTAATGCATAAAATGTTTTATGGCTGTGAACCCCCTCTCCTTTCTGAGACAGTCTCAGAAAACCTCAAAGCAATTGCTGACTGGTTCATCGATGAAAACTTCTCTTACATTAGGGTTTATGGGTGCTCAATCCCCCCTCATGCACTTCCAAAATTTCTCCCACACAGACTAGTATTGAGGGAGGTAGCACACCAAATAGTGAAAGGCAGCATCAGAATAGAGATAAAGGAAACTCAAAATAAATCCTGGCCAATCTTCCCTTTGTATATCGGGAAATTTCCATTACTAAACTTGGGCCATTCTAAGGTGGAAGAAGAGGCACTCGAAGAAATAAAACCAGTAGATATTGAGCACAGAAAGCATGACTCTTATCAACTTGTGAACAAACATTTGATGCATTACAATATGAAAGCTTATGAATACGAAAAGTCTATTCATGATGATATATTCAAAGAGGTTAAAGACTATGAGGAGGTATTGAATAGGGTACGGGACTTATCACCCAACTTACAGACGAAGTTGTTTGCCAAAGATTTTGCAGGGTAAATCCATGACCCCCCTCCAGAGCAGGAAGGTCCTCCCCCAGGTTTTGAAACAGATGCATGGGATAAAATAGCTGCAAAGGGAAATAGAAAGGAGATTGAAATGCCTTCACAAGAAACATAAGTTCCTCAGATAGAGAAATTAGAGTCAGGGAAAGGAAAGAAGTTGGAAACATCCCCATAAATCCCTGAGGATTTTCTGAAAAAAGTAGGAGGAACAACATCAACGGAGCTTGGAAGTCCTATTACTTCTTTTACCCCATTACAGTCTACCTATGGAAACCCCCAAGAGGGAGCTCTTTATGTTAGTGATCTCGAACCTATTTCTAGGGATGAGTTTCCTTCCTTTGATTATTTTTTCAGTAAAAAGACGAAGGCTCTCCTGAAACAAGAAATGCATCCAAGAGGAGATATGATGATTAAAAAGCACAAGATAATTGTAGATGGACAAAAACTTGAAGAAGGGGAATTCGCTAGAGAAATAGCAGGCACAATGGGAGCCTTAGCATCGACAAATTTATACTTTGTAGGTAATTTGAGAAATATGTTGCAACAGAAATATCAGATGATATCTCATATACAAAGTCAATTAAAGGAGACTAAAAGAAGTATCAGTCAGGAGATAAACAAGGGTCTAGAATGATCTAGATTCAATGACATTCAAGAGATTCAAAAACTGAAAGAAAGCTTAGATGAAGCAAACTTGAAGATACAGGTCAGTCAAGCACAAGTCCTACAAAAAGAAGAAATGAATAGACAATTACAAAATAAGATTAATTCCATTCAAAATCAAGTGGTAGAGCTTGAAATATTCCAAGATGAGGTGTTGGAAATACATACAAAGATAGAAAAAGAGCATCAGGGAGTGTTTTTTAAGCTGGAATTTATTCATAATTACTTTCTGGAAACAAGTAGATCCTTGGAGAATATTCTCCTGAAAGAGAGAGAAGTGAAAGTAGCCAGAACAACCTTTCAAAAGGAAATGGCTCTTTCAACAAAAGAAGAGGTCGGAGAAACTCAAAAGATATTTGTTTTAGAGAATATTAAAGGTGATATAATACTCAAGGTATGGGAGGAAAACCTTGCAGAAAACAAGAGAATAACCAGAGAGGTTAATGACGACTGTCAAGGAATTTTCAACCTTTTAGAGAAAGCTTCATTGAACATTGGAAGAAACAATTGTCCACAGTTGTTAGGAAAAATTAACATTGTTAATCATCAGTTAAGATTCAAGGAGGATCTCGAAGAAATTTAGGTAGAGATCCCACAAATAAAGGTAATCATTGTCACTCAAATTGACAAATGGATGGTGATGTCGAACTTAAAGTTATAAACTATTAAGTTCACAAGAAAGATAATCAAAGACCGTCTGCCTGAACTACAGAGAAAGTTCTTCCTATTTGAGGCAAAATATATTCCAAAAGATCCCAGATTTTTGGTGCAGTTTCTGGGAAAATGTATTCGCTGTCTTAAAACACAAGAAGGAAGTTCATCAACGAAGGCATAAAGTATTATTTTGACAATTTCATCATCGAAATTAATCAAAGAAGATAAAGATAGAAATATTAATGGTTCAGTATTTCACATTCATGTAACTGTTAGTTTCCGAAACTTGGTTAATCACCAACAGAAAAGAAAAGTTTGGTGATCATGTATAAATATAATTTCACAAGACAGAGACAGGGCTTTTGGTTTTTTGGGAGCCGATTGTATCAAAAGTTTTCCGATTTACTATGATATAGATAATGCAAAATAGATTATGAATTCTGTCACCTTGAAGCTATGTGTTCCTTTACTATGTTTTCAATATCTTTCAACATCTTTCTTTTCATGTCTTTCTAATGAACGATCAACTATAGTTTAACTCAAAATTCTATTGTAGTTTGAATTTATTTGATTATCTAATCATTTACAGTTTTTCCTCTATGATTGCTATCAACAATTTCAAGACCTGTAGGTCATTTGGATGGTTATATTTTATACTTCATTAGAAATCTCATTTTTCTCCTCCTTTTGTTATGATATGATATTATTTCATGATTAAAGCCTCATATTTTTCAGCAGCGTTACTTTTGTTATCATTTTACTATTCTCAAATTGTTTCAAGTACAGGAAACAACGTCTATTGTTATTGTGTTATTATTTTGAGTTTCAAAACTCTTTTTCTATTTCATCCCTCAAAACTGAAGCAACAAATCTTAAAACATTTTATAATTCAATAAAATTTTACTCCCCATGATTGTCACAAGTAATAGACATCCTAACCTAGAACCTGGCCTACGAGATCAAACTAGCATTGCTTTTTACTTATTTAATACTATCCTTCAAACAACAACTACCTGAGTCGAATTAGAATGCTCATGGGCAGTTATTGAGAGATAAATCAACATCCAAGAACAATGGGAAGCTATACAGAGACAGTTGAGAAATCAACTCTTATTTACCCTTTGTAATTGATTCTTACTCTGTAATTCCCTGTATCTTTTCAGATGCCTTGATGGTATACTTTAGAGCCTTAAAGTATAAACTCAGGAACAATAGGCGAAAAAAAGATGTCATTCCCTGAGCCCATCATCTCCTCTCAACCAAAAGTGTTGCATGTCGCCATGCAACCTAATATTCTTTCTCAAGAGCACCAGAGTGAAGATCTTCCCAATTGAAGGCTAGATGCCCAAATTCATTTGCACCATAAAATCCAAGCGCTCTGTCTACTTGAGACGATTGCATAACTTATTCTCATTCTGCGTACTTGATGGGTGACTTGTAAAAACTAATAGGACACCAAAGGAGGGGAAAGTGAAATCCAAGGCCAAGCCACCTAACATCATGTATTATGATAGAGTTTATATAAAAATTTTCTCTGTTGAGGGATCAAAAGAAATATGGATAACCCACAAGTTTCCTATTCCTCAAGTAATTAGGGAGTTGTTCCCATATGTCACGGGAAATCAACAATGCTTTCAAGGAATTTGTCTTGACAATTTCTTAGTAATTAGAGATATCATATATTTGATGGTATCTAATGATTTCATAGTATCCAAGGTATCGTAACAACCTCTTATAATAAAATATTATAACTGATGGTAGGGGATACTAATACCAAATGACCAATATTGAATTTCCTTCAATCCTGACATAAAATTATGTATATTTCTTCCACTAAACATGACTAAAAATGAATGATGAAAATGCTTGGAGATGGATATCACCAAAATCAGGATTGGGGCTCCACTAAGAACTATGTTGCAAGTAGAATGTGAAATGATATAGTTCACACAATAAGTTATGATCAAGAGAATCACAGGATATAAATATATTGATTAAATATTGAGGTTGTTTGATCTCATATGTTTTTTCTATTGCCAGGTATCGAAGCCTAAAGGTAGTCCACATTTCATGTAAAAATATGGGGTAAGTGTGAAATTATGACCTACAAGTTAGGGCCTTTAGTTCTAATTTATAGGCATGTTGCCTTCGGTTTTGTGCCTACATCAACTATGCTTTACACTCTTTAAAATTTGGCTTCCACTTCTCCTCTTGAACTAAATATGTTAAGAAGCATTTTTTCGTCAGTTTCTCAATCACTTGATAATGGCTCTCCTTTATGATCCCAAGATAAAATAGCTCATATTTATCTCTCCATCCAAGTAGGTCAGGTTTTAGTTGGATACATGCATATGTATTCACCATGATGTCATCCAATACATTATTGATTATTTGATGAACTAGCATCATACATTCTTCCTAGAGTAGGCTTCCTAGAGTAGTGTTCCCTTGGTCAAAGTCATAGGAAAATTGTAATTAGAATTACGGAAAAATAGAAAAAAATAATTCCTTTTTATTTTTTTATTCAAAATATCAACATATATGAGAAAAGAAATAAACAGATCTAAATTAAATTATAAGTATAAACAAAATTTCTTAGTGAAAAGACAAACCTGAAGCCTACCTCATGATCTAAGAAAGATGTACATGTCACATGTGTGGATGAAAACCTTTATAATATGCTCAGAAATAGTTTTAGGTTCATGGATCAAACCTATAGGGTTTGATCTCTGTCATAAAGACATAGGAATAGTTTTTACAAGGTATAAACCATCACATGAAAACTTCAACAAACAAAACTCAGATCTGAAATTGTTACACCAAATGGGGAGGCTCCACCAACAAACTCAGATCTGAAACTGTTACATCAAATGGAGAGGTTCCACCAACAAAACTCAAATTCAAAATGGTTACATCATATAGAGAGGCTGTACCAACAAAAAAAAATCGGATCTAAAATTGTTACATCAAATGGAGAGGTCGCACCAACAAAACAAAAATCAGATATGAAAAGATAGTCCAAAAAGGAGGTTGCATCATCATCAAGAGAGAATAAATGAGGTAGCCACAACAAATAGAAGAGTGATGAGTGAGTGAGTGTGAGTTCGATAGAATTCTAGAGGGTAGGGTCTTATTTATAGTTAGGGAGAGTGGTTAGGGCAATTTAAAATTACAATTAAATATTGACATTTAATTAATATAAATATTAATTAAAATGTCAATTAATATTAATATTAATTATAAAAACCCTAAACACATATAGAACCCCGATCACATAAATAAAACCTCAATCACATAAAAAAATAATCTTAAATTGTTACACTGAATGGGGAGGCTGCACCAACAAACTCAGATCTGAAACGGTTACATCAAATGGAGAGGTTCCACCAAAAAAACTCACATCTAAAATTTTTACATCAAATAGAGAGGCTACAACAACAAACAAAAATATGATCTAAAACTGTTACATCAAATGGAGAGGTCACAACAACAAAAAAAAAACTTGGATCTGAAAAGATAGTCCAAAAAGGAGGCCACACCATCATCAAGAAAGATCGACTGAGGTAGTTGCAAAAAATAGGAGTGAGGAGTGAGTGAGTGTGAGTGTAATGGAATGCTAGAGGGTAGGGTATTATTTATAGTTAGGGATAGGGGTTAGGGAAATTTAAAATTAAAATTAAATATTTACATTTAATTAATATAAAATTAATTAAAATGTCAATTAATATTAATATTAATTATAAAAACCCTAAACATATATAAAACCCCAATCACATAAATAAAACCTCAATCACATAAAACAACAAGGGGGTACCTTTTAAGATAAATTCAAGGGGGGTCCATAATGGGAAAACATGTCCACATGAGTCTCATAATGAAATATAAACTTTATCATCACTGCATAAGGGGGTCCATCAACAATGTGGTCATGTCCATCTTCATAGACAATCCTAGATCTCATGGACCATCCCAGGAGAGAGGAAGAGGATCACACATCAACACGTCTTGGTATGACACCAAGATCTACCTGGTCAAAGGCCAGGTTTCCCCCGAACACATCTAGGGGCCCCATAACACATCTAGGGTCTTATCCACCAAGGTACAAGACCAAGGATAAACCCATGCATTAGAAAAGAGTTCTATGGAACACATCCAGGTGCCCTAGAACACATCTAGGGTCTTATATCAACCACCAAGGAATACATCCAAGGATCAATCCAAGGATTGAGAAAGGATTCCCTAGAACACATTCAAGGTCCCTAGACACATCTAGGGACTTATATAAACCACCAAGGATCAATACAATCACTGAGAAAGGATGTTCCCTTAGGAACCGTACCATTTGGATGACATTTTCTTCCCAGAAGGAAGTGAGAAGATGCCTAAAGTTCCCAATAATGGATCTAATCTACTTTGTGTTTCCCCCAAAGATAGTTTGCTAAAGACCGGTTGACACTTATCATTAGCTAATTCAATACATATTGATACATTTTTATACAAGAAGGATGTTAAGGAAAGCATTTTTTAGCTTAAGATTATTTCGGTGGAAGCTCTAATTTTGCAACCACATCATAACCCAAAAACTCACTCCCTTTGACCTAAGTTGTCCTCTAGTTTATGATGGTTATATTGAGTCTTGCACTAAAGAGAGGAGATTCTATAACCATGTTATTCTAATTGAGATAAATATCCATAGTACTTAGCTTCTATCTTGTACCAAAGGAGAAAAAATGTATCGTTTCATAAAGGAGGACCGTTTGGAGGTGGAGAGATAGTGAGATTGCAATGAACCATTTGGAGGCCCATACATCATTATATTGTAGTACACCCGAGTTGAAGTGACCATTTGAGGAATAAATATGTGAGATTACAATGCACCCTTTGGAGTGTCAGATCAAATCAGATTATGATTAGGGTTATATTCTATATTTTCTAGGAAAGGGTGGAGATCATGAAATGCGTTGCAAAGAGAACATCATTTGCATTCATTTTTCCTTTAACTGAACTGTTCGGGTATAAACTCAGAGAAAAATAGTTTTAATCAATTTTGGAGAGCTGGGGATTATGATGTACAAAATGAAAAAAAGTGATCTTTACCAGGTGGCATGTATAATGTTCAAGTACATCCAAAATTCCTCCATTCTAATGCGACTTCCCACAACTGGTATTTTGGAGATATTTCAGAGTTACTTGATAATGTAGTTGAATATTTTCAAAATGGTGAAACTTTTGTCATTGTGGAAAAAATTCATGTTGGCATAGGGGCAGAACTAGGGTTCAATTCTACAATAACGCACCAACAAAACCCTAACTATCAGCCCTTTCGGTAACACCTGTGAAGCAGATGAAGTCTCACCTGAGGTAGAGGCAGGGGTGGTTACAGGACTCAAGTGTCTACAACCTTAGTTGGGACACAAAACTGTGATTATAATACTTGATAGAGAACTTATCAATGTTATTTCATCATTTTTTAACCAATACCTACTCTACAGATAAAACAAAGCATCGGAGTATTCACCCAGATCTAATGTATTTAAGCACTTAGCATAAATAAATGGATAGGATCTAGCAGATTCAAGCACTAAGCACATTCACCTATGTTAGATCTGGCATATAGATTCATAATAAGAACAAAGAATAAACAAATATATCTATCTATCTCAAGCACTTAGAAAATAAAGACATAAACACATCAAAACATCGCACATAGAAGAATAACATAGTATTTACATGGTTCACCCCCACGCTGGGGCTACGTCCACCAACTCTTCTTCTTTATTAGATTCAATTAGTCATCTACATGCATAGAGCCACATAAACCCTACTCAACATAAGACAGGAGATCTGCAAGCACCTCCCCAAATCCTACTTCCCCGAGCTAGGTCTAGCACAAATCCTTTCACAGTTTGTTGCAACCACTTGCACTTAGCTCTACAAGTTTCTCACAATATGCATAGAGCATATACAAACCATACTTGCACTTATCACTTAACTTATCGACCCCTCTACTTATGTTACCTAGCTACTTATTTATAATTTAAAAAATAGGCCTAAACATGGGTAAACCCATGGGCCAACATCCCATACCCATTACATAATCCCAAATCCCAAAAAGGACCCAAAAAGGGGCTGAGATCCCACGATATCTGCTTCATCTTGCACTCTGTGTTTGATAGGCAGGTGAAGTCCCAAGATAGGTCAAAATTGACCAAGGACATCCCAAAACTTGTTCAAGGGCCAACAGGCCCCCAACACTCACCTGTGACTTGTCCCAAGTCATTTTGTTTTGACTAGTTATGTTTTGAATGCCTCGAGCTGGGCTCGAGCTGATTCAACTTATTGTTGTGATACGACCTCCTGTTCAATGAACTCTTGGATAAATCCATCATTGATAGGTCACTATAGATGTTGTTCAACTATAGTGACAACCTACTCTATCTCTGATCCTTGTCCTTCTACCTCTGTAAACAATTGATAGGCCTTTTCTTGTATAGGTTGGAGCCTCTGAGTTACTTCCATAAATCTTCTCTAGATAGTGTGGATCTACTATTGGTAGGTCCGCTACTCTTGGGATTTCTTCATTCTTTCCATAGTTGACAGGGGCTTCAATTGTGCCTGTATCTTTTCGGATTGATACTTTGCCTCTTGGAGTTGCGACTCCAGTGCCTTCAATTTGGGGTTCTCCATAATTTTTTCATAGGTATGGGCACTGCGATCAATGAGTTGCTTACATTCTAGGGTAATATCCTTTATCCTTTGAACTACGCTCCTAGCGATTTCTTATTTTTGGTCTCTTATATCTTGTGGGGTCTTAGGTACAGTGCATAGCTCCAAATATGTTATGCATTGTTGTAGCTATTGGATGGCTTCTGGGCGCTGGTTCACCTGTTGTGTAACTCGATCTTCTTCCTTGATTTCTAATACTTTCATAAAGATAAGTTCTATGTTGACCATTTCTTTTACTTTGAGTTGCTCCACGAGCAACTATTCCTTTTCTTGTTGTAGCTACACTTTTTCTTCATGAAACTTCTCTTGTAGAGCAAGATTTTCTTGTTCTACACCAATGCGTTTCTCTATGAGTACTCCTTATACTTGTTTCAAATCCTAGGTGGCTTTCTCTATTTCTTCGTGTTCTCGTCGAAGGTGATATCCAGCTGTATCGGCTAAGCGGTGGAGTTAGGTTGGCTCATCTCTCAATTCTAGTTCCCCGGGCACAATGGAGACTGCACGGCTAGATTTTAGGCCCTACTATACCCCTGGGATTTCAGTCTCAATTCGATCATACATATCCTCTTGTTTTTCTTCTTGTTTCTCTGCTATTTCCAGTGAAGTATCTTGTAGGGCTTCTATGAGGAATTTGAAGTCATCGGAGGTGAGGACAGTCTACAACTTGGTCATGGTGGCCTTCAATTTCTTCCAGGAGGAAGGTTTCGGAGGTGAACCTTTCCTCTTCTTCAGGGGATCAACGTCGTCTCCTTGATTCTATTCAACTTCTTTGTCAGGTAACTCTTCTCCATCACCTCCTCGCTTTGGTGATATGGAAGAAGTTTTCACAGATGCACTATCTAATTCTTGGAACTCTTGGGTTTTCTTTATCCTGATGGGTCCGAGTGTATCCTATGCATTTTATGGGCTATCTATGTCGGATATCTCCGTAGGGTCTGCTAGAAGAAGAAGGTCCTTTGACTAGTCCTTCTTGATATCCTCTAAGTCCTCCTTCACCAGCTTACAGTAGGATTGAAGTTGTTTCTTGTGTTCATAGGAATATGCTGTGATGTAAATAAAATGTTGATCTGCGTTGAACTTCATCAAAGGCCTGAACTGGTGTAGAGTGTTCGGAGTCATGCGAGTATCGGACTGTATGGGTATCTTCATTTGATTTTAGTAGGTATGAAAAACAACATTTGAGTGCCACTATTTATTCATTTCGCTTGAATACCAAAGTGTATTGAACTTCGCGACCAACTGTTCAAATGGCTCGATGTTCAGGAAGGTCTCACCTTCTGTCATCTCCTAGGAAATAAAAGATATAAGGATCAAGATCCAGTTGAAATGAAATTCATATCCTTGATCATGTGCTTCTCTGTAGTCATGTTCCAAATGGTTCACCAAGTACTTCGCCCAGTTCATCTGAAGTCCTTTCGCGCACTTCCCTGTGAGGTCGATTACAAAACTAGTGACTTGGGTAGGTCAGTTATTTATTACTAACTTCTCTACAATCAAATGACAAGTGAGGCATACTGTGCCAATCTTGATAGAAGCTACCTTGTATCCTCACGTTCCCTTATTGACATTTCCATAAGTGTCCTTGATCTTCTGTGCTAGAGTATGATCCATGGATTTTTCAGGGTAAAACTCTTGCGGATCAGGTTCTTGCATACTCAAGCCTATGATTTAATTGATCAACATCATATCAACTCTTATACGATGGTTTAAACACAAATATCCACCATGGTAACACGAAAGAAACAACTTGACACAAGCATTGACTTCCTGGTGTTTACCAAAGTGGGGAACCTTCATGATGTTCAACAGGGTGGAATGCGCGAGGTTCATAGTCCACGACTGAGGGATTATTTTGGAATTCTTCCTCTTAGTTTTGGTTAGGTAATTATGTGGGGCGAGCATGTTATAGAATTTGCGATCTTCGAGCTTGAAGTCACTAAAATTCAATGCTACAATCTTATATTGGTCTGCTTGAGCTACGCATATCCCCTTCGGGAGGTATGTCGTAACCAAGGTGTAATCAAAATCTTTAGGCACACTGTCGCGATTTGTTTCACCACTTAGAGGTGGAATATAGGTGGGTAATATGGTCAGGATCAATTTGGAATTCGCTAGATCATCCTTGTGCTTGGTTTTCTTTTCATCTGATGGCTGGGATGGTATGGCTCCATGAGAAGTGGATGGAGAGGTTGGCATTCCTCTCGTCAATGATGCTTGTACACCTGTAGACATTGACATGACTCTTTCAGTCATGATTTCAATCAGAACTTCTTCAACATCTTTCTCTACAGTGCTCAACTCATCCAACATACACACTCGGGGTTAACAATCTTAGGTTTGGAGGGTAACTTAGACACAGTAATTTGATAGAGAGCAAGAGCACAATGATCACTGTGAAAAATAAACTTAGTCTGCGGGCTCAAACTCTCAGTTGGAAAAGGTGTTCTCGGTGCATGGAATGATGGGATAAATAGGTAACTCGACAACAGATCTCTTGCAATGGGTTAGAATCCTTCATTAACTTTGTTATGTATGTTACGAATGTTGGTCACTATAATTGCTTAATTAATTTCAAACAACCAAGTGAAACATAAATTATCAACCCGAGGAAGTCTTTTTATTTCAAATATAACCACACACTATATATTCTCAATTCCAAAAGAAACTTACAGTAACAGAAGCTATACTAATCACACGTGCTGAAGTTCTGAATTAAATCACAGGAAAGCAACTTCCCTATTGCAGAAGTTAAAGATTAATCTAAGAATCCTGGATTACATTAAAATAATACTTGCAACAGGAAAGAAAACTACTCCGCAATCAGAGGACAGGACCCTTTCTCTCAAACAGAGACTTCAGGGCTGACACTCCTTCATGGAAACAGTAATGCAAAAAAAGATAACTCTATCTATCAGAGAACAAGACCAGTTAGTTCCTTCCTCTCTAAGCAGGAACCTTAAGCCCTATTTCTGTTAGCATACTTGTGAAATAGAGATTGCAGAGAGAAGAATGATCTGATCCCTTCTTGTCTAAGCAGGGACCCTTAACCTAGCCTCTGACTAACAAACTTGCAGAAGTAAGTGAAATCTATAGAGGATAGGATGTTCTGATCCCTTCCTGTCTGAGCAGGGACCCTTAACCCAATCTCTGGCTAGCACACTTGCAGCAGTAAAGGAAATCTACAGAGGAAAGGATGTTTTGATTCCTTCCTGTCTGAGCAGGAACCCTTAACCCAATCTATGGCTAACCTCACAAAATCATCACACAAGACTAATAATAAACAAAATTACGAAATTCATTCAATAAACTAAGACAGAGTCAGTAGTGTTTCAGCAAAGCGAAATCCATTAAACACAATGTTTCAACATATGAAAATTAAACACACATAAACAAAGAACACACTCTACAACTAACATGTGAATCTTGTGAAGATGGTGGGCCCTCCCTTCTCACAAGATTCCCCTGGAACGGGAAAGCTAGAAGAAGATAATCAAAGAAGTCTTCTATTCATCAATCAAAATGTCATGTTACAGTCTGGGAAATTGAAATACGCATCCCCCTTCTCTGAATCTTTTCAATACAAAAAACTTGGATGCTTGACTGAATAATTCCCCTTATTTAAAGAGGGAACCTCCTCGATGCAATATATCTAAAATTACAATGTATATCTGAATCAAATCTTCTTTCTAAACCAGAGCAGGATGTCCTGGTCTCACGCAATAGAAATGCTATTACAAGAGCTGGATGTGGTATTGTGGTTACAACTGGAGTAACAGCTTCTTCACGTAGTTGTCGATGCTATTTCAACATCGCAATTCACGGGCTATTTCAGCCACGTGAATTGCGCTCTTGACTATGTCGGCCTTGACCGCTAACTATGACGGCTTCCTTGTGTTTCAGCATCGTTGGTTCTAGCAGTCTCCTTTGTGTTTCAACATTTGCAACTCTAAACTTTGTAGCAGCTTTGTGTCTCAGCCTCTGCGACTCCGGACTGTATGACAGTTCTATGTTGCAGCATCAGGGGCCTCGGACTGTGTTTCATCAACTGGGACTTCAGACTGTGTTTCAGCAACAGAGACATCGTTCTGTGTTTCAACAACAGGGACTTCAGACTGTGTTTCAGCAATAGGCTTTGAATGCTAGTCTGCAATCTAATAAATGGTTAAGTACAAAAGTGATGTAAAATATTATGCAAAATAGATTAAGCATATAGTAATGAGAAAGGACATTGTATACCTTGGAATGATCAGATGAAGTGATATTATGAATCTAAATACAAGTGATGAAGGGTATAATAATGGCAAAAAGTATGGGCAAAAACGTACACTGTGTGGTCCTAACATCCCCCCCAGCTCAAGGTGTTGCATGTCCTCAGGCAACTTACTCTGAATCAGAGTCTTGATACCGGCTCTGATCGTGTAAATTACCTAAGAAATAGCTCTTGGAGGTGCTATCTGTTGGGGTTCTAAACCCCTGGACCTGCTGCAGTCTTTGCCATGCTGCTGTATCTTCCTTCTGAGGCAACTTATAACTGACTTGATATGTTTCTATTGGCATCCAGAGGATGGGAAAGTAAAATTTGTATCCTATCTAGTTTTCAGCACAATGTCTAACACACTGGATGTAGCTGGGTACCCTCAAAATTGCTGCTTCTAGGTTGTCAGGACCAAAAGGGTTGTGTTGTTGTCTTTTTTCTGTGGATTGCTGCCAAAACAGGTTATTGGCCTTGAGGGCAGGAATCTCTATGGCACTGATGTTGTGCTGACACTCTTGAAGCACTATTGAGTGTAGCTGTTGAACATGCTCAATCACCCCTGGTTTCTTTAAGACCTCATAATATTTTGAAATGAATCTGGCTGCCCTCTATGGTTCTGGTCTAATCCAGAGGAGTTTATTGTCCTCATTGTGCTTGGCAGCCAAAAAGTCACTCTGCCACAAAATTTGATTATGAAGAAAAGAAGTGAATGCTCGAAGTTGAACATCTCCAACAAGAGGATTTATATTGAGCAGCCTGTTTTCGGGAATAGCCTCATTATGGAAGTATGCCTCACATAAGAGGTGTTGATCCCTGGTAGAGGCTGCTAGGAAAGTCTTGACAAAATCTGTTGGCTGTATTACTTCATGGGATTTTCCTTCTATAATTGATTTAATCTGGAACCATGTGAGTCTCTCTATGAGAAATAAAGAATAGTTACAAGATGGTTTCCTTGTGGCCATTAGTGTCTGCATCAAATCAAAGATCAGGACCAGTCTACCTTTTAAATCTTTGTTCTTCTTCTTGAGTTCCCAAGCTTCCTGGTGTGTCTGGTCCAATGCTTCCCAATTTGCGAAGGTGTGATTTATCTAGGTTTTCCTGTGAACTTGCAGATGTTTGGACTGTGTCTCAGTATAATCCTTCTTCCATTTTTGTATCTCTGCATGCTCATCCCACAGCTAAGTTTGTGTTTCAACGTCTGAAGTAGTGGGATTAGGCAGGGTTTGAGTAGACTATTCCCTGGAAGTGGAGAGATTGATTTGACTGGGAGGTGTAACTTCCTCCATGGGCACTGTTTGCACAACCTTGTTGACAACAATAGGGATTTCTTTCTTGATTCTGGAAGGGCTTGCTGGTTCTTGTGTGGCAGCAGGTTCAGTCATGAGTTTGCTAGGGCCTGCTGGTTCTTGTGTTGCAGCAGGTTCAGTTTTGAGCTTGATGGAACCTGCTAGTTCTTTTGTTGTAGCAGGTTCAGTTTTGACTTCAAAAGGGGAAGGAGGAGGGACTGCTCCTAGTACTGGAAATTGAACCACCTTATACCCTGCCTGATAATAAATATCCCCGCATTGGTAGCACATATATTCCTTGCATATGCTTTCCGTAGTTTTCTCTGCCAGGGTTGCTATACGGCTTGAGGTGTATGAATTGAGTTCTTTTTCGTATGCTTCCTTCACTCTGGCTAGTTTCAGCTTATATGCTTCCAGTTCTGATTTTAGAAATTCATTTTCTTGCAAGACAAATGCCATTATTGCCTCTGGTTGTTGGGGAGGAGCAGCAAGAATGGTGGTTGTTGCTTGTGTTTTAGCTTCTTCGTGAAGAAACAGTAGAGTTTCAACACCTTCCACTTCTAATTCTTGTATATCAATTTCAATATCAGTGGGTGGTTCTTGTGTTTCATCCACTGAATGGGTGGTTGGTTTCTCAGCCATTTTGCTTGATGAGGGTGGTGTTGCAGCATCCTAGGCCTGTGATTCTCAAAAGTCACTTTCAATATCAGTGACTGGTTCTTGTGTTTCGGCCACTGGATGGGTAGCTGGTTGTGTTTCAGCTACTTAATTGGAAACAAATGATATCTGGGCGTCTGATTCCTGTAACTCAATTTCAATGTCAGCGGCTGGTTCTTGTGTTTCAGCCGTAGCTATTTCCTGTGTTTCAGCTATGGCTGGTTCTTGTGTTTCAGCCACTGAGTGGGTAACTGGTTCTTGTGTTTCAACTGCCTTGTGTGAGACAGATGGTGTTACAGTATCAGGGGCTTCTGGTTCTTGTGTTGCAGCGTCCGTGGTTGGAATAGGCAAATATCCCAGGGTTGGGGAGGTCAATGGTGTATGGGGTGTCAGTTGAATTGGTGGAGCATCTAGGGTAGTGGCCATAAAGGGTGGCCTTGTTGAGCTTCTTGTTCTCTTTTTGTGCAAGAAGGGTGGAAAGGGGGAAATATATTTTCATTTTCATGGAGGTCTTTCTTCAATGATGGGGCAAGAGGGATTATTTGATTTAGAGTCATCGCTTAAATGTGAAGGACGGGAGTGGAAGACTCTGGTGCGGTATGTGGCTGTTCTGGTATGGTAGGGGGACTGGTTGATTGTGTGGGCGGGCTATGGGGTACGTCGGGAAGGTCTGGGGGGTTTTGCAGTTGCTGCTCCTTAGGAATTTCAGGGACTTCGACAACTGGTTCAGGGTTTATGGGTAGATTGTTTAATGGACGGTTTTGTTGTTCAAAACCACTATTGATGAGTAATTGAACAAGACGGTGGTGGGTAAGTGACTGGGTTGGATCTTTTGCCTTTCGACAGTAATGTGCCATATTCTTTAAACAACCCAGCAAATAATAGGGAATATTGACCCGCCTGTTATGCCTTAAATGAGAAAGCAAAAGGAAGTCGTGTTGATAGACTACCTAATTGCTACCTTCGCAGGTCAGGTAGTGCTTTATGAATCTGGTGACCTCCAGCCATGGGGGTGGTAGTGAACTAAGCTGAACACCTCTGCCCTTCAATACAATTCTTTCCTCAGGCAGGAAGAAGCTCTGCTGGACATCCCCAATGATATGCTTTCGGCTGAACGTTCGAGTGCCATCAATGGGGAGGCCTGAGACCTCTGATATGTCTTTCTCTGTTACAGATATTTGGATGCCTGCAATGACAGAATGGTTCTCTTGAATATTTCAGGTGAACTGTAGTACTTGTCGTTCATTATATCCTTGAAGCCTATGGAAGTAATTAAGCCAGCCTGCTTGCTCGAAAATTTGATATGCTGCTGGATAGTGTTTGAGCAGTGCTGTGGTGGTGGGTTCTTTGCGGATGATAGATCCTCCCATGGCTATTAGCTTAGTAAGATACAACGTCGAGAGTTTTTGTATCAGCTCTGGCCCAAAGTAAGTTTTCTGAGGGGTTATATGCAGGAATAGTGGTTAAATGCGCAAAAAGGTGATGAAATGGGGATGGTGGCGGTAAAATCGGCAGAAATGATGATATCGTAGATTTGACGTGTACTTCCCCTCCCGTCAAGTGTGATTAGTAATAATGGCCCTTAAATGGTCTTAATAGCTTAAAATCTTTCCCATTAACTATAGCCTAACTGAATTACATAAACTTTACATACCTTGCCTTACTGTTTGATTCGTGCTGCAAATAATATATCGTTCCTGTCAGTGATAGTCCTGTGGTGGCGTTTTTTTGAATTGTGTCGAGGATTTTCTATCTAGAAGATCGAACGATAAAAGCTTGCCGAGGGACGATGGTGAAAGGCTGGTGTTTTGGCAACAACGAAAGATGAAACAAGTGTTGTAGGTGAAGAACTGATGAGCAATGGTGTTCTAGCATCTGAAGAAAATCAAAGTGTAGATCATGGTGTTTCAGCATCGGGAAAATGATGGAGAGTTGTTGGCGATGGTGTTTCAGCAACGGGAATAAAATGAAGGGTTGTTGATAATGGTGTTTCAGCAACAGAAGGGAGAAAGTCGAAACAAGTGCTGGACGGAGTTGTTTTGGCAATGAAAATAGTGAGAAAATGGTGGACTGGAGTGTTTTGGGAGTGGGAAGAAATGAAAAGTGCTGAACAGTGGTGTTTCAGCATCGGGAAAAATGATGGAAAGTTGTTGGCGACGATATTTCAGCAACGGGAAGAAAATGAAAGGTTTCTGATAATGGTGTTTCAGCAACAGAAGGGATAAAGTCAAAACAAGTGCTGGACGGAGTTGTTTCGGCAATGAAAATAGTGAGAAAATGGCGGACTGGAGTGTTTTGGGAGTGGGAAGAAATGAAAAGTGTTGAACGGTGGTGTTTCAACATCGGGAAAAATGATGGAAAGTTGTTGGAGACGATATTTCAGCAACGGGAAGAAAATGAAAGGTTGTTGATAATGGTGTTTCAGCAACAGAAGGGAGAAAGTCGAAACAAGTGCTGGATGGAGTTGTTTCGGCAATGAAAATAGTGAGAAGATGGCAGGATGGAGTATTTTGGGAGTGGGAAAAATGAAAAGTGTTTAACAGTGGTGTTTCAGTATCGTGAAAATCAGCAGTGCTGCATAGCGGTGTTTCAGCATCGTGAAAATTAGTAGTGTTGCTCAGCGGTGTTTCAGCATCGTGAAAACTTGTCTCTTTGAATCAGGATCGTCCTCTCTTGGTGGTTGTGCTTCGATCGGGATTCTGTAAAAATCGACTATAGCATGGTATTCTTTGACAGGGATTATTAGTAGATAAAATCTGATCTAATCTAATCTAATACTAAAGAAAATTAACTTAAAAGAACTAATTTCTATTAGGGGTAGAAACCCCCTCAACAAAAAGAAAATGAGCATCTGCCATGCATGTGGCCTTAAAATATTCTTTGGAAATAGGTCGTTGGTACAGACGGAGCAGATGACCATTTACAAGTAACGGAGTTCTGGAGTCATTGATTGTGAGGAGCCTTACTGTTCCATTGGGAAAAACTGTGTCTACTTCGTAAGCTCCAATCCATCTTGTACGCAGTTTCCCTTGAAATTCTTTGAACTGGGAATCATATAGTAGGGCCCAATTACCTTTTTGGAACTGCTTGTCTTTGATATTTTTGTCATGACATTGTAATCTTTGCTGTTGAATTATGGTTGTTTGTTGAATGGCATCTAGTCTTTTCTCCTCTAGTTCATTAAGCTACTGCAACCTGGCTATCTGTGCATCGGTTAGATCAAGGTTGACAGCTAAAGCAGTTCTTAAGGTTTTTATCTCAAATTCCACAAGAAAAACAAAACTCTTTCCATAAACTAATTCATAGGGAGAATATCCTGTAGTATTTCTCCAGGTAGTTCTATAGGCCCATAGTGCTTCAAGGAGCCTGTAGGACAAATCCTTTCTACTTTCCTTCACTGTTTTTGTGAGAATGGATTCTATTACTTTGTTTGTGCTTTACACCTGTCCATTGGCTTGGGGGTGGTATGGTGTAGTCATTCTCTATTGAATATGATATTTCTGAAGGGTGGCTTTGAACCCATGAGAGTTGAAAGGAGGTGCTCCATCTGTAACTAATTTGTTGGAAATATGGCTACAACAGAGATGACGCAGATGATCAAGGTTGTCATTGATGGCAATCGATTGTTTATGAAGAACAGATGCTGAAACACGCTGCAATACAAATGTCAACTGCCGCAACACAAATGCGAACTGCTGCAACACAAATGCAAACACAGATGCTGAAAAACAGTGCTGAAACAACGTTGGAACACAGAAGATAAACGCAGATGGTTAAGGTTGTCATTGATGGCTATAACAGAAGAATGACGCAGATGATCAAGATTGCTTATACGAACACAGATGCTGAAACACGACTGCTGCAACACAAAAGTG